>CM039133.1:13045593-13159307 GCA_022036555.1 Microstegium vimineum
GCTGGCAGAAGGGGAGTATGGCGTCAACCACTCTCTCTCTCTCTCTCCCAAATTGTAAGCATGGCCCTCCCTAACTATAAAGGGAGAGTTGGGGACCCAACAGAGGCGGATCAATTTTTTAGCAGATAGAGCTTCGCATTCACACACACACACACACACACAATTCCACAGACTTGGGAGCCGGCTCCCTCTCTCGCTACCATTGTAACCCCCTTCTACAATCGAAAGAGCTAGCAGCGCGACGCTCCCACTGGACGTAGGGACATTCTGCCTGATCCAGTATAAACCCCACTATGTTCATCTAACTCACCATCCAAGCCTAGACGCGTAGCTATAAATTTACTAGTTCATGTTTGGTACCCCGGTTTACAGAACACCGACAAGAATGTCATTTCTTTTTGATGCAGCCTATCTAAGAAAAAAAATACACTATATAACTGTCAAATTATGCAAAACCCATCTCTGATCTCTTCCCTCTCGCCTCTATCTTACTCTTAGACATAATCTGCTACTTCCTCTCTTTGTATATGCACAGCAGGGAGTTGGCAAATTGGTCAATCATGTTGTCCTATCTATCTACTATAGAGGCATGATAAAAGTGCCAAGTAGTGGTACCAGTGCCAAGTAGTGGCTGAACTTAACCAAATAGTTGATAGTTGTAGGAAGTAGTAGTGACTAGAGGTCCTCTTGTACCTGGTAGAGGTACTAGCTCATGTATATATATCACTCTATGGCAGTGAAACAAATTTAGTTTAGTTTGCCACATAAAGAGAGCAGTTCCTCGTACCAGAGCTGTAGCTTGTGTGTGTGTGTGTGTGTGTGTGTGTGTGTGTGTGCCAGTGAGCAGATTGCTCACCTGCAAAGAGTGCTCGGGCCAACAACTGGTTTTAGAGTCGCCAGGTTGTCTGCATTGCCCGACTGATCACTAGCAATGGCTACGACGAGTGGCTCTGAGGTGGGCACCGACGGAGGAAATGCCACAGTTGCTCAGCCATGCTAGGAGTTTGTTGTGCGGACCGTGTGGGATGTTACCGAAGCTAACTGACCGGTCCTAACCTACACAGACTACGACAAGTGGGCGGTGACCATGAAGGTAAAGATAAGAGCATGTTGGCTCTAGAAGGATATCGACTAAGGCACCGAGGATGAGGAGCAGGATTGCTCGGTGCTGAAGGCTATCCTAGTCGCCATATCGCCAGAGTATCGGGAGCTGCTGGGGTCAAAGGACTCAGCCAAGGATGATTGGGACACCCTCAAGGCCATGGGGGCCGGGTCCGACCGAGCAACAGCTGTGGTAGGAGTACGACAGCCTCAAGTTCCGCAACGAGGAGGTGGTGGAGGATTTATCCCTTTGGCTGTAGTTGTTCGTAAGTTAGATGGTGGTGCACGGTGTCACCATCAACAACGAGGAGGTTGTCTCCATGTACATGCACGTCGTGCTGCTCAAGTACACCCAAATCACTCTCTCCATCGAGACGATGCTTGACTTGTCAAACCTCACCATTGAGTACTTGACTGGGCGCTTGCGGGCAGTGGACAAGCGCACGGAGGTGCCAGCGACACCAAACAATGGCAAGTTGTTGCTGACCAGGAGTGTACGACTCGAATGAAAGAGAAGAAGTCTAGGGGAAGCTCCTCTAGCCACAACGATGACGCCAAGTACTGTGGCAAACCTGCACAGAAGAAGAAGGATGATGAGCCTATTGATAGGAACACCTATCGACGTTGCAGCAAGACTGGCCATTGGGCGAAGGAGTTCTCTAACAAGAAGGAGAAGAAGATCGAGGCTCACCTGGCGCAAGTGGACGACGATGAGCCAACTCTCCTAATGGAAATGTTCCATCCGCTGCATGATGTCGATGTAGAGGAGAAAACAGAGAAGGTGGTGATTGCGAAGCTGGGGAAGGCCATCGACCTCGAGAGACGCGCACCCAAATCGATCTCGGATGAGTGGGCGGCGAAGTAGATTAGAGGTGGTACCTGGACTTCGATGCTGCCAACCACATGACTGGCTGCAAGGTGGCGCTCTTCGAGCTCAAAGGCGGCATGACAAGGTCGGTAAAGTTTGGCGACGACTCGAAGGTGGAGATTTGAGGCCGCAACACTATCATCTTCTGGTCCTAGAACGACGAGCACCACACACTGACGGATGTATTCTACATCCCTCAGCTACGCTCGAGCATCATCAACATTGGGTAGCTAGACGAGCATGAGTGTGAGGTGCTAGCCAAGAGCGACATCTTGAGGATTTGGGATTGATAGAACCGACTTCTCGCCAAGGTAGAACGATCTTGTAATCGGTTCTACTTGCTCGACTTGAAGGTGGTGCAGCTGATCTATCTGGCATTGCAATGCATGGAGCAATAGTGGTTGTGCCACGCCCGCTTCGGCCATCTCAGATTCAACGTGCTTGGTCGGCTAAAGTAGATGGTCTATAGGCTGTCCCACATAGAGCACGCAGGTGAGTTGTGTAACCACTGCTTGGCCAGGAAGCAAAGGATGTTGCCATTCCCAAAGGCGGCCAAGTATTGGGTGACGGATGCCCTTGAGCTCGTGCATAGCGACCTCAACGGGCCAATCACGCCAGCCATGCACGGTGGGCGGTGGTACTTCCTTCTGCTCATAGATGGTTGTAGTCTCTACAAGTGGCTGCAACTCCTCACGAGCAAGGACAGGCGACAAAGGTGATCAAGAGGTTCTAGGCGCAAGCTGAGGCAGAGTCCGAGAAGAAGCTACACATGCTGAGGATAGATTATGGCATTGAATTTAGGGTCTATTTGGTAGAGCTGTGCTCCTTGGTTCTCCATTTGTGCTCCCTGATTCACTGGGGAAGTGATTATGTGGCTAAAAATGATTCTCTTTGATTGTTTAGCCTAAACTCTCAAAATTAGCATGAAGAATCACTTCACAGAATCAACAGAAAATCAGTTATTACTAAAAAAATGTGTTTGGCAGTCAGAGAGTGATTCTCCCTGAGAATCAACTCCGCGGAGTACTCCCAAACGGCCTCTCACCTCGGTGGAGTTCGTTGCACGGATCAGGGTGTGGTGTGACACCACACCACGCCGTACTCACCGTAGTAGAATGACGTGAATTTTTGGGTGTTACAACATGGTAGAACAACAAAATCGAATGACAGTCGGCATGCCTCAATCCATGGTGAAGGCCAAGAGCATGCCAGTAGAGTTTTTGGGTGAGGCAGTGACCACAATGGTGTTCTTCCTCAACCCGCATGCCCACAAAGGTGCCAAAGGGCGTGATGCCATTTGAAGCAGGGTATGGTCGAAAGTTGGACGTGTCCTTCCTTAGGAAGTTTGGCTACATCGGCCATGTCAAGAAGACGAAGCCGTTCCTCACCAATCTTGAAGACATGAGCACATTGGCGGTGCTCCTAGGCTACGAGGAGGGCACCATGGAGTATCGGCTCTATGACCCCATAGAGGCAAGGTGATTGTCCACGTGATGTCCTATTCGATGAGAAGGCGGTCTAGGACTGGGAAGGTCCAGGCAGAGGGGAACCTAGCAGTTTCAGCAGCACTTGTGTCGTCGAGAACTTAATCATCCACGGTGGTGGAAATGCTGGAGAGGAGGTGCCGACCCCTCTAGCAACGGTGCCGACCACTCCAGCAGTGGTGCTGACCCCTCTAGCATCAAAGCCAACCAATCTAGCAATGGTGCTGTCGGTGTTTCGACCCAGGGGGTCGATCACCAACTAGTAAATTTGTATATTGCGTGCTCCCTCTCCCAGATGTGATGCAAGAAGAACACAGAGTTTATCTTGGTTCGGGCAAAGAAGGCCCTACGTCCAGCAAGAGGAGGGGGTACTGTATTATCTTGCACCAAAGCGCTCGTACAGGGGGGCAGTACAAGCTGGTTTACACGGGGGTGCTCAGAGCGAGCCGAGGCCTAGAATTAGCAGGGCTACTCTAGGTGAATTGGTTGATTGCTTGAGATGTTGATCAGGCAAGGGAGTGGTTGGTGTTGTGTTTGGTTCTGGTGAGAGTTCATATAGGAATGTGAGTGGGGTCGATGATTGACCTCTTCGTCCTCGTGTTCTTGTCCCCTCGTTGTGCCCTCTTCCCTCCAACCTCCTTTTCTACTATCCCAGCGTCCCCTTTTATAGGCCAAGGGGAGGCTTAGGAGTACAGGGGCCTAGTACGTTTCGGTATGGGAGGCGTGTCCGTGTGCTATGTCTGTGACGAGACGTCGATTGCTGTAGCGACATGCTCCTCCTGTACTTCTGGTGTTCTGAGGCTTGGTGATGGCGGACCGGTCGTCGCCAGACGGCATGGCGTGGAACCTGCGAACTCCACAGTTGAAGCGGGACGGATCGGACGGGCCCATGCCGTAGCAGTTGGGGATGAGGGTCGAGCCCCGGGGTCGAGGGGTATCGGGGCCTGCGTGACCCTGACACATTCCTGAGAACGCGGTCGAGGGCTGCCTCGCCCAAAATTTGAGGGGGTGCTCCGTACTCGAGGCGTGGCTGCAGTAGTTGTACGGTCGACGGGTAATCCGGGTATGGGTGATGACTTGACAGATTTGACCGAGGTAGTGAGCGCCCATGGCGTTAGGCGGGGACTGACCCCAGCATAGGATTCCCTTTATCCCATACCGGGAGTAGGTGAGCTGATCGAGCGTCCTGTTCGGGGGTCGTTCGTTTGACCCCCAGTCCGTCACTTCGGGGGGTTGGAGTCGAGGGGGATTCGATCGACCTCTCTCCGTCATCTGAGGGTCGAGGTTGGGGGCGCTCGTTCGACCCTCCTTTCAGTCGGTTGAGGGGTCGCGACAGAGGGTCGTTCGTTCGATCCCTTCTCCGTCATTTAGGGGATCGAGGTCGAAGGTCACTCCACCTACCATCCCTCTGGTAATGGGCTGGCCCATGGCCTGCCCTTTCTGCCGGTGGGGTAGGCCTTCGCCTGACGGGCCTTCCTCCATTGCTTGGTCGACTGTCGGATTTCGCCTGGATGTTTAGGCATTAGATTATCATAGGTTAGGGTACCCCTTACCTTTGTACCCGACAGTAGCCCCCGAGCCACTATGCGGATAAGAAGAATCCACATAGGGGCTTTTAGCGATGATCTGCAGAGTTAGTATATGGTTTGATTCTCCGCGGGGTGCGCGCGAGCACACCCCGCGGGGTTTGCCCCCGAGGCCCTGAGGAGTGATTAAGGACTCCTCTAGGGGCTTTGATTTGTGGCTTATCTGGGGGGGAATGAGGTTAACTAGAGTCATAGTGCCCCATCGGGAGGCCAACTGTTTCTACTAGGCTTTGGACGTTTTTGACCCTCTTTCGTCGAGGGGTGCCGTGCGTAGTCGAGCCCCCGAGCCTCGTGCGGCTGGGCGTTGCTACTTCTTAGCATCCTTCCCACGGATCATTGCGCTCGGATTGTGGGGTGAAGAGCATCGAGCTATCCACGTTCGGACGAGCCTCGAAGTCCGCTGTGAGCTGGTAACGGGGAGATCCAAGTGAGAACTCGTGCCCGTTCGATAGGGGTAGATAGAAGCCCTGAGGCGTCCTCTTTAAGCGAAACTGTATGGGTTACCAAGGTGCCGACTCCGTTCACTGAGAGTCGGTGGCTCGATGCCTCCCGTCGGGGGGATCCTTCGGTACTACCAGGTTTTCCCTTGGATATGTCCCGGGGGGTCTCGAGAGTTCGTTCTCGAGCGGGGCCTCGTGTTGGCTCCCCCTGGGTCATCCCTGACTCGGGTACTCGAGGGCGGCTGTCGAACCCTGTTCGAGGGCCAGCCTTCACCCCCTCGAGATTTTAGGGGTGGACCGTAGTCCGTTTTACTTCTCTAGGAAGGACCGTTCGAGGGTGACTGTCGAACCCGCGACCATGGGGCCAGCCATCGACCCTCGAGGCTTCGAGGGACCAGTCGATGTCCGTTGCTTTCCTCCGAAGGTAACGCTCCACATTCTCTGTCGTTGGTCGTGGGCGCGCCTTTTTAGGAGATGTCCCTTCGTCTACGCGCGGCGAGTTAGGTGTCCCTTACCCTATGGATCCCTGAGGAGAGTTAGGTGGGCGAATTTAATGCAGAGATTTACCTGCCTTTTCGACGGATTTGCCCGTTGCGTTTCCGTTCATATATACGGGGACAGGGCTTTGGCTTTCTCATGTTTGCCATTGCCTTCCTTGCCTCTTCGTTCCCGCCCTTGCCTTCTTCATCCCCTGAGCTTTGCACCTGTGCGCGTGAGTGAGGAGAGAAAAGATCGGGAACACACCTTCAACACCTGCCTCCGAACGCATCCGCTTCCTTGCTACCATGGCCAACTACACCCTGCGCAGCCCCGATGCTTGGCTCCCTTCGACGGCGACCGCGGAGCGGTTGGGAGAGCTGGCGGGGAGCGTCCTTCTTTAGCCTATCACTTCGGCGGACCGTCCGGAATGGATGGCGCCACCGGAGTCGGATCACGAGCCCAACCCACCGAAGGGCTACGTGGTCAGCTTCGAGGCCTTCCACCGGGCGGGGCTGGGATCCCCCCCCCCAACCGTCTCTTGCGGGGGATCCTCAACCACTACGACGTGGAGCTCCAGCACCTCTCCCCCAACGGCATCTCTCACGCGGCGGTCTTCACCGCCGTGTGCGAGGGGTACCTGCGGATGGAGCCCCACTCGGAGCTGTGGCTCAATCTGTTTGAGGCGATCTTGTTTCATGCTCCGGCCAGGACCGGCCAACGGAGGATTGCCTGGACGGGGTGCTGCAGCATCGTCCTCAAGAGGGCGGAAGACTGGATCCCGGTGAAGATCAAGTCGAGCCACGCGGGGTGGCACTCCGGGTGGTTCTACCTGAGGAACGACGATGGCCTGCTTCCCCCTTACACCAGGCAGACAATTGAATCGAAGCCCTTCAACTGGAAGTACGGTGTCCCGCAGAGGAAGCAGAAGCTCCTCAACCACCTGCTCATGGCGATTTCCCGCCTGAGGCGGGAGGGGCTTACGACGGCGATCATGGCGTCGGCCTTCCACCAGCAGCGGGTCATACTGCTGATGGCCCGCCCGCTGCGCCTTGACGAGATGCGCCCTGGAGTGGATCTCAAGGGGTGCCATCTTGTGGAGGACATGTTGCCCCTCGAGAGGGTGGTCCATCGGGTGCGCGCCTCCTTCGCCAGCGCGTTCGAGGTGGGGCACGTCGCCAGCATCCCCATGGTGCCAGACCAGGGCCACGTCGAGCTGGTACGTCGTCTCTTCCTCTGTCAATGTCCACTTTGTCCGTCTTGTCTGTCTCCCTTGCCTGCTCCCTAACCGCCTCGTGTTCCTCAGGGGAATGTCATCTTCCGGAAGTCGCTGCCACCACTGAAGGAGGAGCGGGACGACTCCCAGGTGAGACGCCTACAGGCCGAGCAGGATAAGAGAGACAAAGACAAGGCCAAGGAGAAGAGGGGCATAAAGGCCCGAGAAAGAGAGGCACATGACCAACTTCGGTCACAGCAGAGGCAAGCCGGCCTCTCTGAGGAGGAGTCCCCCTTGGAGGAGGATGAGGATGACGAGTCAAGAGGTGGCGAGGTTATTAAGGATAGCGGCATGATGTAGTGGCATCGGGATGCGACCATTACTTCGATTCTGATGGATGTCACCTTTGTGCAGGAAGAGGAGTCAGATGAGGAGGAGGAGATGCCCGCGCAAGGGGCGACCGCTGGTAGCGGAGAGGCGATGGGATCGACATCGAGGTCGGCCCCGACTGCTGGGATCAAGTTGGGGGGTGAGCGTCCCGTGGCTTTCCAGGGTGAGGTGGCGCGGCGGACGCGCAACCGTTCATCGCAGTCCCCATCGAGGGGCCGATCGAGTGCGCCGCTGGCCCCTGCTCGGTCCAGTGCACGGTCCTCGGGCCCGTCGACCCAGGAGGAGACCAGGGTGGCGGCGACGAGGGCACCATCGACCCTCGTCAAGACCACGATGCCGGCAGCATCAACAACCCCCGCCGTGGCCAGCGGTGGGAGTAGCTCCCGAGGTGCCGCTCAGAAGCCCCCGAGCGGCTCGAGGTCTGCTGGTCGGGCCCCCATGGTCCCGCTGGGGTAAGCCCCTTTTCCATTGGTTTCGGATTTTCCCTGTGTCGGTTATACTCCGCGTTTTACCGTTGCGAGTGTGTCCTTTTTTCATGGTGAAGCGCTCGTTGGAGGCCGCGCCCCCTACCCCGGCCAAGAAGCTAAGGGTGGAGGCCGCATCCAAGATGGCGGCTAGGGCTGGCTCTGCTGGCCCGTCCCCCTCGGTCCCCACTTCCAGCGTGGAGTGGGTGATCAAGGCGCGGGAGGCGATGGGTCGAGGGCATGCGCAGGCGGCCGCGGAGTGGGCTCGAGCGGCGGAGGAGGCGGGTAGATCCGTCGCCCCGACCGGGTCCGTTGAGCAAGCGGGCGAAGCCGTGCTCACTGCGCCATTGGAGGAGGCCGCGCCTGCAACCTCGGAGGGAACGGGGCCGGCGCCCGCGGCGGCCGTGGCGGAGGAGGTCGAGTCGGCGGGCTCGATGGGTGCGGGATCGGCGCCAGAGGCGGCCGTGGTGGTGGGGGTCGTGCCCCAACCCTCCGCTGAGGTGGAGGTGGTGGACCTGACCACCACCGGTTAGGAGGAGACGCCGGCGCAACCGGCGCCGTCGTGGTGGCCCGAGTGCCTCGTGGCACTGGAGGCGCGCCAGAGGTTCGAGCGCGAGGAGAAGGCGCGGCAGGAGGGAGGCGTACAGCCGAGCCCTCCTCTCCCTCAGTCGGCATTGTCTGAGGGGGAAGATCGTGCCGCGGCCCTATCCTTCGCGGCTCCGGCTGCCCCTTCGTCGGGCGCGGGAGAGGCGGCGATGACGGCGGAGGCCACAGACGAGGAGGTGGTTGAGATGGTGGCGGAGCTGGTGGACCCAGCGGAGATGGCCGTGGCGACGGCTTCCCGGTCAAAACCAGAAGGGATAGTAGTTGCGACGCAAGGGAGCGGCGCGCCGGACGTAGCCATGTCCGAGGCGTTAGCTCGGCCTCAACTCGAAGTCGGGCAATCATCGTCTCTAGGTGCTCCGCCCCCTTACCTAGTCGATGTGGAGGGAGGGGACCACGGTGAGCCTGCCATCCTGGGTATTAACATGTGTTTTCTTCACTACGCAGGGTTATTCTCACGGCGGGGACCTCCTCCGCCTAGAGGCGATGATCCGGAGGGGTCGACGGTGACGCCGCAAGACGACCTCGAGGCCCGAAGTGCCTAGCTCGAGGGGGCAAGCCCCTTCCCCACTCTGACAGAGCGAGTGATGGTCCACGGGGGTGACCTCGAGATGGGCCAGGGCATTATGCGGGCGGTCAGGGATAAGATCAACCGCCGCAGCAAGTTCTGGGGGCAGGAACCCCTCGAGCTGGCCGACCCCCAAGACCCAGGGCGCACCTTCCTCAAGCTCGACGATCAAACCGAGCTCGGGGAGTGGGAGCACCTGGAGGAGTTCCGGGCGTGGCTGGCCCATGTGGTGCGCCTGTCGGCGGAGGTCGCTTCCGTGGATTTGTACCGGGGGATGGAGGTAAGCCTTGTTCTTTTCTCTCTGATGTTGCCTTCGTTATCTTGTTGTCCTTTTTTATGACCTTCCTTTTTATCCCTATCAGATGTTGAGGGCGAGGTCGTATGAAAAGTCCCAATTCATCCTCCGGTCGCAAGAGCAGTGGAAGCAGCTCCCCACCCTCCGTGCGTCGCTGGAGAAGGCAGAGGCGGAGGCCGCCCAGGCGAGGACCGAGGTGTCCACCGCGCGTGGGGAGGTTGAGGCTGCCCAAGGGGAGGCCTCTCAAGCGCGGTCTAGGGCTGACACCGCCCCCAAGGAGGCCACCGAGGTTGGGCAAGAACGGGACTCCGCCCGGGAGGCCCAGCGTAAGTTTGAGGAGGAGGCCGCCGCGCTGAGGGAGGAGTTGGTCCAGGCGACGGGCCGTACCCGGCAGCTCGAGGGCGACTTGGCGGAGGCGGCCACCAACCGCGCCTCCCTCGAGGAGCAGGTCCGGGGGCTTCAGTCGGACGTCGACGCCGTCTCCCGGGACCGCGATGCACTGAACGTCGCGGAGCAGAATGCGCGGGCTTGGATTGCCACCCTAGAGGAGGACATGTCTGCCAAGGCAAGGGCCCTCAAGGGCACAGGTAAGCTTATCGAGGACCTCCGGGCTGAGAGGACCGACCAAGCCACGGCCCTCGCCGACGCCAGCCGCCGACTTCAAGAGGTCGAGCAGGCCTATGTCACCCTGGAAACGCACGCCCGGGGTGAGTTTTTTAGAATCATTACTGAGCTTGCTTGGTCTCGACCCTTCCCTATTTTTGGCTTTGATGAAGTCTCTTATTTGTTTCGACAGCCCTCGAGGAAGACAAGGCCCGAGCCCATGAGGACTGACTAGTCTCCAGAGCCTCCACTGGGCGGAGGTGGCCCTGAACGAGAGGCTCGAGGGCGCCATCTCCACCTTCTGTGATGACATGGGGGTCGAGTCGGAGCCGTCGGTTGCGTGCAACGCGCGAGGAGACTCCCTCTTGCGCCGTTTCTACTCCATGACCCATGGGGTGATGGAGCAGGTCCGTGCTGCTCTTCACATAGGCGTGAAGTGGGCGCTCACGGTCGTCCGCTCGGGCTACTCCTACGACGTCAGCGTCATCGCTCATGGCTTTGTCGTCGACCCGGAGCTGAATGACGAAGCTAACATGGCGAGGTGCCATGAGCTGATTGATGCCGCAGAGGTGACTGGTGGTGAGTTGGCGAAGCTCTTCGAGCCTTAGGTGCTTCCCCCGATGGATGGAGGCGGCCTGTGAGTCAGATCTGGACAAGAAGTTCCATGTAATAGGTTAGTTTTTGTAACACTTCGATGTCGAGCCCCTAGGGGCTTTAGAACCTTTAATGCGTTTTATTTGAGATGCATCTGGGTGCTTTTATTTCTCGAGCCGTCTCTGTTTCTCTTTGCCTGAGTTTGTGCTTTTAGACTAAGCATTAGACGCGCGCTTGTATCCCTCGAGGGGGGAGCGAGTGGGGGTACCATAGCTCGGAGGTGTAGGAGAGCCCCCGGGTCGACGACCCTCGACCCTTAGGGAGTTCGAGGCATTCTTAGCTTAGTTACGGAGTGTACTCGGGGCGAAGATGGAGAGGGAAGCGTCGAGTTTTGAAAAAACGTTTGGGTTTTTAAGGGACTCAGGGAGGGGGGCCCCCTGTCAGCCCCCGAGGGAGGCTTGACTTTGCAGGAGTGAAGTCGAGGCTACCTCAGAGTTATGAATGAACGTGAAATGTATTTCGAGAACACTTTATTCGTTCATGATGCGATAGATGTACATAATGCAGAAAATGTACAAGGCCTCGAGGCCGTAGGGGTAAAAGCGACGTAGCTGATCGATGTTCCATGTGTTGGTGAAGATTTCACCCTTGTTGTTCTTCAGCTTGTAGGTCCCTGGCTTTAACACTTCTGCCACGATGAAGAGTCCTTCCCATGGTGGCGTCAGTTTGTGACGCCCCTTGTAGGGCTGCGTCGATACAGCTCGCGTCCATCCCCGTACAAGACGTAGGTTTTGGCGCGTCGGGCTATGTGTTGGGCTTTGGTGCGGTCCTTTGGGAGCTCGCCTCGTATCAGATATTCGAGGTAGGGCGCGCACCAGTCCGTCGAGGAGGTTGGGGTTGCGATCGTTCCATCGATCTCCATGACTTCACCCCCATTCGAGGGGGGATTCGTCGAAGGGGAGGGGTCAA
Organism: Microstegium vimineum; assembly: GCA_022036555.1. NCBI lineage: Eukaryota > Viridiplantae > Streptophyta > Magnoliopsida > Poales > Poaceae > Microstegium > Microstegium vimineum. The sequence continues at coordinate 13,057,252 of CM039133.1, forward strand.
TTTCTTGTTCGAGGGTGGGAGCCCCCGAGCTTAGATTGACCGATGGCTTGTGAAGATCCCTAGAAAAGACGTCAGGAGGAACCATACCTCGAGTGGATGCGATTTTGGCTAGCTCATCAGCGGCTTCGTTGTATCGGCGGGCGATGTGATTGAGCTCGAGGCCGTGGAATTTGTCTTCGAGCTTTCGAACCTCTTTGCAGTAGGCTTCCATCTTATGGTCGTGGCAGCTCGAGGCTTTCATCACTTGATCAATCACCAGCTGCGAGTCCCCTCGAACGTCGAGGCGCCGGACTCCGAGATCGATGGCGATGCGCAGACCGTTGACGAGGGCCTCGTACTCGGCTACGTTGTTGGAGGCGGCGAAGTGAAGGCGGATGATGTAGCGCATGTGGATTCCTGAGGGAGATATGAACAGCAGTCCAGCGCCCTCTCCCGTCTTCATCAACGATCCGTCGAAGTACATGGTCCATAGTTCGTCCTGTATTTGTGCCGGGGGCAGTTGGGTGTCGGTCCATTCTGCAATGAAATCCGCCAATATCTGAGACTTGATGGCCTTCTGAGGGGCGTAGGAGAGAGTCTCCCCCATGAGCTCGACCGACCACTTGGTGATTCTTCCTGATGCCTCCCATTTTTGGATTATCTCCCGAGAGGGAAAGATGAGACCACAGTTACCGGGTGGCCTAGGAAATAGTGCTAGAGTTTTCGTCGAGTGAGGACGACGGCGTATAGCAGCATCTGGATGTGGGGGTATCTCACTTTGGTTTCTAAGAGTACCTCACTTACAAAGTAGACGGACCTCTGCACCAGCAGGGTGTGTCCCACCTCCGCTCTCTCGACCACTATAGCCGCGCTGACTACCTGGGTAGTTGTAGCAACATAGAGTAGGAGGGACTCGGCGGGGATTGGGGCCACCAAAACAGGTGGCGAGGTGAGCAAGGCTTTGAGTTTGGAAAGCGATTCCTCAGCCTCGACGGTCCATGCGAAATGCTCTATTTTCTTAAGGAGGCGATAAAGGGGAAGTGCTTTCTCCCCGAGCCGCGAAATGAACCGGTTGAGGGCAGCGAGGCACCCTGTGACCCTTTGTACGCCCTTAAGATCCCTGATCGGGCCCATCCTAGTGATCGCGGCTACCTTCTCAGGGTTGGCCTCGATCCCGTGCTGGGAGACTATGTACCCTAGGAGCATGCCTCGAGGGACCTCGAAGACACAATTCTCGGGATTTAGCTTTATATGATTAGCCCTGAGACACCCGAACGCGATTTCAAGGTCCTCAACTAGGTTCTCGACTTTCTTGGATTTGACTACGATGTCATCGATGTAGGCCTCGATGGTTGCTCCTATATGGTGTCCAAAGACATGGAGCATGCATCGTTGGTACGTGGCCCCGGCGTTTTGCAAGCCGAATGGCATCATGAGGTAGCAAAACATGCCAAAAGGGGTGATGAAGGAAGTCATGAGCTGATCGGACTCCTTCATCTTTATTTGGTGATAGCCAGAATATGCGTCGAGAAAGCAAAGAGCTTCGCATCCCGTAGTGGAATCAACTATTTGATCAATACGTGGTAGTGGAAAAGGAACCTTAGGACATGCTTTATTTAAACTAGTGTAATCTACGCACATTCTATCCTTTCCATTCTTTTTCTTGACCAGCACAGGATTAGCTAACCACTCAGGATGATGAACCACCTTGATGAACCCGGCCTTCAAAAGCTTGTCGACCTCCTCCCCGATGATTCTGCGCTTCTCCTCGTCGAAGCGGCGCAGCCGTTGCTTCACCGGTTTGGATCCAGCTCGGATGTCCAAGCAGTGCTCGGCGACATCCCTCGAAATGCCCGGCATATCCGAGGGACTCCACGCAAACATGTCAGCATTCGCGCGGAGGAAGTCGATGAGCATGGCTTCCTATTTGGGCTCGAGAGTGGCGCTGACCGTCAGCACCTTCCCATTCGCGTGGTTGGGGTCGAGCGGGATGGTCTTGGTGTCCTCCGCAGGCTCGAAGTTGCCGGCACGTCGTTTGGGATCGGGGATCTCCTTGGAGAAGTCATCGAGGGCCGCGAGGATGGCCGATTCATCGACTTGTGTCGTCGAGAACTTAGTCATCAGCGGTGGTGGAAATGCTGGAGAGGAGGTGCCGACCCCTCTAGCAACGGTGCCGACCACTCCAGCATCAAAGCCGACCAATCTAGCAATGGTGCTGTCGGTGTTTCGACCCAGGGGGTCGATCACCAACTAGTAAATTTGTATATTGCGTGCTCCCTCTCCCAGATGTGATGCAAGAAGAACACAGAGTTTATCCTGGTTCGGGCAAAGAAGGCCCTACGTCCAGCAAGAGGAGGGGGTACTGTATTATCTTGCACCGAAGTGCTCATATAGGGGGGGGCAGTACAAGCTGGTTTATACGGAGGTGCTCAGAGCGAGCCGAGGCCTAGAACTAGCAGGGCTACTCTAGGTGAATTGGTTGATTGCTTGAGATGTTGATCAGGAAAGTGAGTGGTTGGTGTTGTGTTTGGTTCTGGTGAGAGTTCGTATAGGAATGTGAGTGGGGTCGATGATTGACCTCTTCGTCCTTGTGTTCTTCTCCCCTCGCCGTGCCCTTTTCCCTCCAACCTCCTTTTCTACTATCCCAGCGTCCCCTTTTATAGGCCAAGGGGAGGCTTAGGAGTACAGGGGCCTAGTACGTATCGGTATGGGAGGCGTGTCCGTGCGCTATGTCTATGACGAGACGTCGATCGCTGTAGCGGCATGCTCCTCCTGTACTTCTGGTGTTCCGAGGCATGGTGATGGCGGACCGGTCATCGCCGGACAGCATGGCGTGGAACCTGCGAACTCCACAGTTGAAGCGGGACAGATCGGATGGGCCCATGCCGTAGCAGTTGGGGATGAGGGTCGAGCCCCCGGGTCGAGGGGTATCAAGGCCTGCGTGACCCTGACACATTCCTGAGAACGCGGTCGAGGGCTGCCTCGCCCAAAATTCGAGGGGGTGCTCCGTACTCGAGGCGTGGCTACAGTAGTTGTACGGTCGACGGGTAATCCGGGTATGGGTGATGACTTGACGGATTTGACCGAGGTAGTGAGCACCCATGGCGTTAGGCGGGGACTGACCCCAGCATAGGATTCCCTTTATCCCATACCGGGAGCAGGTGAGCTGATCGAGCCTCCTGTTCGGGGGTCGTTCGTTCGACCCCCTGTCCGTCACTTCGGGGGGTTGGAGTCGAGGGGGATTCGATCGACCTCTCTCCGTCATCTGAGGGGTCGAGGTTGGGGGCGCTCGTTCGATCCCCCTTTCAGTCGGTCGAGGGGTCGCGCAGAGGGTCGTTCGTTCGATCCCTTCTCCATCATTCAGGGGATCGAGGTCGAAGGTCACCGCTCCTCCATGTGACATCAGCAAGTTCATGGATGCCTTTCACAATAGCAACGAGGTGTGTTTCCACCGATTGGATAACATCATCGGCGATGTAGGGGTGCCAGGCCTAGCGAGTCGGCTACTCAATGACCAGAGTTGCTTCTCGTTAATGCAGAGGAGCCACCCATGTTTGCGCTGGCCCAACGCGATGCCAATTGGCAAAGGTTGATGCCGGAGGAGATGAAGGAGGTCGAGGAGAACAAGACATGGGAGCTCATCGATCCGCCAACTAGCTGCCGACCGATTGGGCTCAAATGGGTCTACAAGGTGAAGCGGGACGAGTGTGGTACAATTGTCAATCACAAGGCCTGCCTCGTTGCCCATGACTTTGTCTAGTGTGAAGGCATCAACTTTGAGGAAATCTTTGCACCAGTGGTGTGCATGGAGTCCACATGTATAGCCATCCAGGCACTTGGCAGCCACAAAGGTGAAGGGTTACACCGAATGACAGATGGACCGAGTGGATTCATCGACAACCCTTCTCTTGTGAGAAGCAAACCATAATTGCATATCATCAAGTTCCATGACAAATCGTGATTGTTGTTAGGACAAATTAGGTTTGGGGATAGATTTCCATTCTATTAGCTTTGTCTCAAACCATGGCAGGTTGTGTATACATCTAGGGTAGCTAACATGGCTGTTAAGAAATCCACAACATATTCCAAAGTAGATGCTAAGGAAAACAATATATGCTAATCTAGGTGCTAAAGCAAGGGGATAAGGTATTTGACATATGGACCATGTACTACAACATCTAATACATAGAATAATCCTAGCCACAAATGATTATTGTTGTCAATATCCCAATAGGCCTTGCAGGGAGCCTTATGAGAGACTTGGACCATCCCAATCCTAGCATGAAGCTCTTAGAACTTGACTCGCCCAAGAGACTTGGCCAAGAAATTAGCGAGCTAGTCCTACATGTTGATGTAGTTGGCCATGACACTTCCCTTGTCCAAGCAACTTCTAATGAAGTGGTACATGACCCGGATATGCTTGCTGCATTCATGGAAAATGGGGTTCTTTGCCAAGGACAAGGTGGACTTGCGCTCCACTTCTTTTGCGTCCGTGCCAAGGAGATCACCTAGCAGCCAAGCCAGCCAAAGAGCCTGAGTCAAAGTGGAAGTGGCAACGATGTACTCCGCCTCGCAACTAGACAGAGCCACCATCTGCTTGACTGATGGCTAGCGGATTAGACACCCATCGAGGAAGAACAACGTCCCACCGGTGCTCTTGCTGGTGTTGATGTCACCAGCTTGGTTGTTGTCACTATACTCGGTGAAGTGTGCCATGCCAAGGCACCTCGAGTAGTGCAAGCCATAGTCGGAGGCACCCATGTCGTAGAAGAGGATAATCTTCACAACCTGCTGATTCTCTATCATCGGTCGTTGCATGAATCGGCTCATGTAGCCAACCATGAATGCCACATATGGATGAGGTAGGGAAGGCTACCCACAATGCACCAATATTGCTTCGTTTCCACCTCCTCTATTGTGTTGTTGTGGCTTAGCTTTAGCCTCTCCTCCATGGAGTGTGGGCTGGGTTGAAGTCAGTGATTTTGCCCAGCTCGACGATACGCTTAGCGTACGCGATGTGGCAAAGGGAGATGCCATAGCTTCCGTAGTGGACCTCAATCCCTTGGTAGAAGGAGATGAGCCCCAAGTCCTTCATCTAGAAGGAGACCTTCATCTTCGCCTTGAACACCTACACCTCGTCCTCCTTGGTGCCCGTTATCACCAAGTCATCGACCTAGACGCCTACTAGTAGGACATTGGCTTCCTTGACCCGCCTGTAGACAGTAGCCTCCTGAGCACTCTACTAAAACCCCATCTGCTTGAGAGTGGAGTCTATCGTGTTCCAAGCTCTTGGTGCCTGCCACAAGCTATAGAGAGCCTTGCGTCGACAAAGAACCTTGTTCTCCTTGCTAGGGATGACAAATTTTGACAACTAGTGGACATAGACCTCCTCCATCATCATTGAGGTAGACATAGTTCAATCCATGTGGTGCACACGCCAGCCCTCTTGGGCTGCCAGCGTGAGGAGGACATGCATGGACTCCATCCGTGTGACGAGCGTGAACACATCATGGAAGTCGACTCCCTCCTACTGAACGAACCCGCGTGCTACTAGACGCGTCTTGTGCTTGATCACCGCCCTAGCCTCATCCCTCTTGAGCTTGAACACCCACTTAAGGGTGATGGAACGGTGGCTACCAGGAAGATCTGCTAGCTCCATATCCAATTTTGCTTGACGGCGTCCATCTCCTGCAACATCGTGGCATGCCATGCCGCGTCTCCCTCAGCCTTAGTGAAGTAGCACGGCTCGCCGTAGTCGTGCACTAGGTGTAGCTCTGGCTCGAAGTCATGCATCGCCAGTTCAAGGATGGACTGCTCGCCGAGGATGTTGTTCATGGTATGGTAGCACAGGGGATCATCATCATCATAGGCATCAACGTGATCCTCATAATTGGATAGTGGAGTGGCAAACTCCACGGTGCACTGGTCATCACGTACTGAATCTGCTGGTGCCGAACATGGTTGTGTGGGCGTTGGTGCAGGAGAGTGGGGAGCTGGTATCGGAGAGTGGGATGTACCCAGTGGTGTTGGCAATGGAGAACTCATTGGAGCTAGTGGTGTAAGTGGTGGAGGACACTCCAGAGTTGATGGTGAGTTGGGTGTTGAGGACACTCCAGGACTCCCTCGATGTAGATGTAGTCGATGAAAAAGTTTCTAAGAGTTGAAGTTGAGCCGTCGTCCACCATGTTGTCCCATGTTCAACCTCACCCTTTGTTGAACACAATGTCACGCGTGATGCTGAGGGTCAAGGTCCCAGTAGGCCTTGACGCCTTCCACGTAGCTGATGAAGACCCCTGACATGCTTTGGTCGTCAAGATTTCTGACGTGGTTGAGCTCCTTGACGAACACAAGGCAGTCAAAGACACAAAGGTGACAGGCTGTTGGTTTGCACCTATGCCAGGCCTCGTACGACATCTTGTCGTCAAGGGCTTTGTTGGGCAAACGGTTGAGATAGACAACGGTCATCACTGCTCCCCTTAGTAGATAGCCAACATCCATCTCTGCTTGATGTCGAGAACTCAACCGCCATGAACTCATCGCCATTTTTAGTAAGCAGCATCCGAAGCTTGCGGCACACTACTCCGCAACAACTTGGTGGCGCTTGATGGTGTCCGCAATTGTTGGCTTGGTGTCGAGCAGAACCCCCACATGTAGCGGGACACATCATCAATGAGGAGGAAGTAGCGCTGGCCTCCAGGTGTACCGAGGCCACGGGGCCACAAAGGGTGTATAAGCTCCAGCTTCTCCTAGGTGTGGAAGATCACTTGGCGAGGAAACATGAGTCACCACTACTTAGTGAGGACGCGAGTGTCATAGAACTACTCCATGTGCTTGACTGGCGGCTTGCCGTGCACCATCTTGCCGAGCTACTTTAGGGCGTTGAAGTTGAGGTGCCCAAAGCGCTCGTGCCACCGCTAGGTATCGTTGTTGCACCAGGCTACAAGACACATGGGATGTGCTACAAGAACATGGAGGACATAGAGGTGGTTGGTCGCCCTGTTCACCTTGGTGAGAAGGCAGTGACAATGATCCTAGATGCGCAGGACCCATGCTCGATCTCCACGCATGAGTCGTTCTCACCCAGCTATCCCAAGATGATGCTGATGGAGTTCCTCAACATAGGGATGTAGTTGACACCGATGATCAGTTGGCAGTGAAGATGATAGAGTTGACACCCTTGATCTCCATGGTGGAGGCGTCGCTAAACATGATGGAGTCTCGAATGCTAGAGTCGAGCTCGGAGAAGAACTCCCGCTGCCCGGTCATGTGGTGGATGGCAGCGGTGTTGAGGTACTTGACCCATCATGGAGGAAGACGTGCGTGCATGACGGCAATCGACATGGGAGAGGAGTGCAGATTGAGACTCCCATGTATGAGGAACAAAGTTGTCTCATCTGCCTCTGGCTCTTGTGTGACATGTGCCTAACTTCCACGCTTTGCCTGCTAGTAGTCCCTAGCCTAGTGGCCTTTCCTGCTAGTGTGTTTTCCTAGGTAGCATTGCGCTCACCATTGGTGCCATCAGGAGCACCAACACACATCTAGGGAGCCTTATCACACTTGCGTGCGCTTGCGTGGCTAGTGCTTGCGGTTGCTCGACAAACCGACGCCTCTCCGTCTTTCGCTCCTGCTCATGGGCGAGCCACTGCTCCTCATTGATGAGAAGCTTGCCGCCCATGGTGGCTGGTTCTAAGGGAGATAGCTACTCACGGTTGTCGATGGCCTTGAGATGACTAGTCATATCCTTGATCGTCAGCTCAAAGAATTCCAATAGCATCTCGATCGTGACCGATGCGTGCCAAGGTGATGACATCCCATGTGTCCTTGGTAGTCTCCTTGTCAGCAAGGGTGGGCGCCAACTACGGCAGAACAACAGCAAGGAGGGCCTCCAACACCTGCTGATCCTCGTGGAAGTCGATGTCGCCATTGCCATACCGGACCGCCTCACCATGGACCACTCATTATAGATGGTCTTGGTGACATGGGCCAGCCATCGCTGCTGGCGCCGAAGTCCTTGATGATGGTCTAGATGACGGGAGGGGAGCCACGCTCGGCCATGGCGACTACGACATCAGTCCAGGGAAGGGAAGGCACGCCGCCTATTGAGCCGTCCTATTTACATGCCGGTAGCTAGGTTAAATTAAAGAGCAATTAACTAGTACTAGTACTAGCTAGATAAGCACAAGGATCATATCTATTATTGTCTTATTGCACACGGTCAATTTTATTGTTGGTACTCACAATCACAACTTATTCTGCAGCCCCATACAGAACTTCAACAGAGCAATGGAGTTGACACTGTTGAGTTTGGGCAAATCAGTGCTTAATGGAGCACTTACCTACGCGAAATCTGCCATTGCTGAGGAGGTGGCTTTGCAGCTCGGCATCGAGAAAGACCACACGTTTGTTGTAGATGAGCTTGAGATGATGATGTCCTTTATGATGGAAGCTCATGAGGAGCATGGTAGCAGCAAAGTGGTCGGTACCTGGGTGAAGCAAGTCCGTGATACAGCCTATGATGTGGAGGAGTTCGCAGTTCATCTGGAGAGGCCTGCTTGGTGGAGATTCCCTTGCACACTGGTTGCGTGGCACCGTGTAGCCAAGCAGATGAAGAAGCTAAGGGCCAAGGTCGAGGAAGTGAGCCAATGGAATATCCGCTACCGTCTTATCACGGGCTCAGGCTCCAAGACAGCTGCTGCTATTGAGCAGTCTTCCAGTACTGCTGCCGCCATGTTTGGCATTGATGATGCAAGGCATGCCACAAAGCAGGACAACCAGAGAGTGGATCTTGTCCAACTGATCAACAAGGAGAATGAGGACCTTAAAGTGATTGTGGTGTGGGGTACATGTGGTGATATTGGCCAAACATCCATCATCAGGGTGGCTTATGAGAACCCAAGAATCCAGAGCAGGTTCCCAGTTAGAGCATGGGTGAGGGTGATGCATCCTTTCAGTCCAAAAAGTTTTATCCAGAGCTTGGTGAATCAGTTTCATGAAACTGAAGGGGCTGAAGCCCTGTTGGAGGTAGAGAATGTTAGTAAAGTAGGACTCAGGATTGTTTCGCTAGGGCCTCTCGTGCCTCTAGTCTTTGTATCCCTTTATATAAACAGGAGCTCAACAGAGCTTTCGTAGGATACAAGTTTGCTCCAAGAGCATATTCCTAATGTAGTACAAGTAAATCTAGTCTAAAGCAAAAGCAAACTGCAACAAGTGTCCAAAAACTAGAAAGGACTAATAAATAAAGTGTAACAAACTAAAGTACACTAGAAGCCAAGGATTATCTATCAATTCTCCCCCTAAGCCTTGCTTCAGCCAGTCTTGGTGATCTTCGTGAGCCCGATCTTGCTTCTCATGGTTTCAAACTTGGTTCTTCCAAGTGACTTGGTGAGGATATCGGCAAGCTGCTCATTTGTGCCGATGTGATCGGCCTTGATGCTCCCTTCTTCCACGCAGTCTCTGATGAAGTGGAACTTGGTCCTTATGTGCTTGCTCCTGTCATGGAACACTGGGTTCTTGGCAAGTGCAGGTGCCGATTTGTTGTCCACCTTCAACTCCACAGTTTCCACTTTCCTTCCTAGCAAATCGGCAAGCAACCTTGATAGCCATAGCGCCTGAGTTGCTGCTGTAGTCATGGCCACGTACTCAGCCTCACAGCTGGAGAGTGTCACTACCTTCTGCTTGACCGATTGCCAACTGACCAAGCTGTTGCCTAGGAAGAAAAGACAGCCAGTTGTGCTCTTGCTGGAATCAATGTCTCCAGCTAAGTTTGAGTCACAATAGCCCAAGAACCTTGCCGATGGGAACCTTGCCGATGCGGACCCTGCCGATGAAGACCTTGCCGATGATGGTGCCTTGGTGAAGTGGAGGCCATAGTCAAGGGTACCAGCCAAGTACCTGAGAATTCTCTTGACTGCCATTTGATGTTCAGTGGTCGGTCTCTCCAAGAACCTGCTCACAAATCCCACTGAAAAGGCTAGGTCTGGTCAAGTGTGGACTAAGTACCTCAAACTTCCAACCAATCTTCTGTATTGCGTTGGATCCACTTCTTCTGCTGTGCTCTCCTTGCTCAGCCTCAATCTTTCCTCTATTAGTGTGGCAGCAGGATTGCAATCGGCCATGCTCCCCAACTCCACAATCCTCTTGGCATAGTGGCTCTGCCTCAGAGTGATCCCACTACTGCCTTGCTGCAATTCTAGTCCAAGATAGAAGCTAAGTAACCCAAGGTCACTCATCTCAAAGATGGACTGCATCTCCATCTTGAACGCCTTCACTTCCTCTTCCTTGACTCCAGTGATGATCAAATCATCCACATAGACTTCGACTAGTAGAACAGAGTCATCTGAGCCTCTTCTATAGATGGCAGCTTCATGCTTGCTCTGAACGAACCCCATCTTCTTCAAGGTTGAGTTCAGCTTTGCATTCCATGCCCTGGGTGCCTGCCTCAGCCCATACAGTGCCTTGTGGAGCCGATAGACCTTGTCTTCTTCTCCTGGGATGACCCTCCATCCTTCTTGAGCAGCCAAGGCCAGCAGCAGCCTGGCTGACTCCATCCTTGCCACAGGGGCAAAGGCATCCTCATAGTCGATCCCTTCTTGCTGCACAAACCCCCAAGCCACAAGCCTTGCCTTGTGCTTGATCACATCTCCATCGGCACTCTTCTTCAACTTGAACACCCACTTCAGGGTGATTGGCCGATGATCGGCTCGAGGTGGCACCAGCTCCCAGGTGCCGTTACGCTCAATGGCGCCTAGCTCTTCCTTCATCGCAGCTTGCCAAGCTGGATCATTGGCAGCTTCATCGTAGGTAGTCGGCTCGCCCGAGCAGGAGAGGTTCAGCTCGGCGAACAGCCTCTGAGCCAGCGACGGGGTGGCCTCATCCCCGATGAGGTCAGTGATGCGTCGGTAGCACGGTGGCTCACTGCCATGGTAGGCGTCCACTCTTTCTTCATCGTACTTTGGGGGAGTCACGTGCTCAACCCGAGGACTAGAGCCACTTGTCGTTGCCGATGGCGTCGCTGCCGATGGCGCGGCTGCCGATGGTGCCGCTGCCGATGGAGTCGTTGCCGATGGAGCTGTTGCCGATGGAGCGGTTGCCGATGGTGTCGCTGCCGATGGAGCCATTGCCGATGGAGCAGCTGCCGATGGCGCAGTACCTTGTGACGGCTCCGGTGTCGTGAAGCGCGGTGCCGATGGCGATGGTGATGCCGATCTGGGAGCTTCAGGCACCACCTCTTCCCAGGGGTACTCAACGGTGAAGTCGCTGCTCCCTTCTGCCGATGTGCTTGCCGATGCTAATGTCCAATCCCAGTCGCGGCCTTCGTCGAACACGACGTCGCGGCTGATGCGCACGCGCTAGGACACTGGATCGTAGACCTTGTATGCCTTCGCGCCCTCCGCATAGCCGATGAACACGCCGGCCTCGCCGTGGTCATCCAACTTGCAAAGCTGAGTCAGGCGCCTGGTGTAGGCGACGCAGCCAAACACCTTGAGATGGTCCAGCGTCGGCGATCGGCCATGTCATGCCTCGTAGGGGGTGATGCCCTCTAGTGAACGCGTCGGGGCACGGTTCAGGAGATGCACCGCCGTCATCACTGCCTCCCCCCAAAATCTTGCCGGTAGACCGCGCTGCTTGAGCAGAGCTCGCACCATGGCCACCACCGTTTGATTCCTGCGCTCAACAACTCCGTTCTGCTGAGGGGAGTGAGGAGCACTGAAGTGCCTTTTGATACCTTGATCGGCACAGTAGGAGCTGAACTCGGCGACGGTGAACTCGCCGCCGTTGTCGGTGCGCAGAACCTTGAGCTGGCAGCCACTCTCCACCTCTGCTGCAGCCTTGATGCGCTTGATTGCCTCCCCAGCAGCATCCTTGGTCGGCAGTAGCGCCGCCCACATGAATCGGGTGGCATCGTCCACCAATAGGAGGATGTATCGGTTGCCTGCCGATGTCGGTGGTGTCACAGGCCCGCAGAGGTCGCCGTGCACCAACTCCAGGTGCTCCTAGGCACGGTATGCCGATGCCGATGGGAAAGATCGCCGCTTCTGCTTGGTGGTGACGTAGACGTCGCAGACCTGCTCTACGTGGTCGATCTTGGGGATCCCACGGGCCATCTCTCCTCTGCTCAGGCGTTGTAGTGCATCAAAGTGCAAATGGCCGAGCCTCTCGTGCCATTGTCATGCCTTGTCGTCTTTGCGCATGGCGAGACAGCAAGGCTGCACAGCTTCCAAGTTAAGGACGTAGAGGCGATTAGGCTGCCGATGTACCTTGGCAAACAGGCGGCGACTGCGATCCCAGATGCGCAGCACGCCATCGGTAATCTCCACCTTGGAACCTCCTTCGTCCAACTGCCCGAGGCTCATAATCGAGTTCTTGAGGGCAGGGATGAAGTACACGCCTTGCAGCATCCGATGCTCGCCGGTCTTGCCTTGGAACACGATGGTGCCGATGCCGCGGATGTCCACCTTGGACGCATCCCCGAAACGCACAGTGCCGCGAACATCGGTATTCAGATCGGCAAAGAGCTCGCGGCGCCCCGTCATGTGGTGCGTTGCTCCACTGTCGAGGTACCAGTCTCCGATCTTCTCTTCTTCTTCTTCATCAGTACCGAGGAAAGCTCGAGCCCTTGGCTCCTCCAAAACGACTTCTTGCGTAGCCAGAGAGGATGCCGATGCACCGTTGTCCAGCTCGATGAACGCGTGCGCCATGAACAGCCCGCCGTCTTCTTCGCACTCGGCGTACTGGGCACGCCCAGCGTATCCACCAGCACCGCCACCGTGGCCTCTACCTCGATCACCTCCTCGGCCGCCACGTTCACCTCCACCGCCGCGCTCTCGTCGTGGCAATCGGCAATCGCGCGCCTAGTGGCCCTCCAAGCCATAGTTGAGGCAGGTGTTCGGCCCACAGTTGTAACCCGGGGGGCCGCGAACACCGCCGCCATCTCCGTGGCCAGCACCGCGCCCTCGGCCACGCGTGCCGCCACGGCCCCGATGGTTCCTCAGTGTACATCAGCTTCCCTCCAACGGCCATCGGCCCGATCGGTGCTTGCTTCTCGATGGCGACGATGATGTGCGCGTACTTCGTCGGTACCGATCGAAGGTACTTCTCCACCACGCGCTCCTCGGTGATGTCCCGATCGCCGTGGATGACGAGTTGCTGATGCAAAGTCGACAGCCGGATGGCAAAGTCATCGACTTGCTCATCGGGCTGGATGCCGATGTTCTCCCAGTCTCGGCGAAATCGCTGCAGCGTCGCCCGTCGGACCCTGTCCACGTCGATCCTTGCTGCAGCGATGGCGTCCCACGCCTCCTTTGCCGATGCCTTGTCCATGAGCGGGATGCCCATCTCCTTGGGCACAACAGCCATGATCACCTCGAGCGCCCGTCGATCGTCGCGGTACTGGACCGGACCTCCCTCAACGGCCTCCCACATGTTGCGCGCCTGCATCCACAACTTCATGAGCTGCGACCACTCATGGTAGTTAGTCTTGTCCAGCATCGGTCACGCCGTGCTGCTGCCGGAGTCGCGGTAAACCACCCTGTCCCGCGACTCATGGCGCCCGCCGCCGCGGCCTCGCCTGCGGTCGCACGGAGACTGAGAGCGGCGCCGATCCCTCCGATCGTGCGGGCTCTCAGAGCGCTTGGCATCCTTCTCCACCTGCTCCTCCTCCTCCGCAGCGATCTTCGCTCGCAGCGCCTGCGCGGTCCTCGCCGCCTGCTCTGCTGCTGCCTCCTACCTCGCCGCCTGGATCGCCGCCGCTGCTGCTGCCTCTGCAGCCAACAGTCGCGCGGCCCGGGTGTTGGAGCCGCCCTGCGCCCCCTCACCGGTGACAGATGCACCATCCTCGATGGCCACGGCCTTGGCCTTGATGGCGGCTGCGGCAGCGCGCTCTGCTGAGGAAGACATGGCTGGGAGAGTGGAGATGGTGGTGTTCTTGGCTCTCTAGCAACCAGAGCTCTGATACCAATTGTTAGTAAAGTAGGACTCAGGATTGTATCGCTAGGGCCTCTCGTGCCTCTAGTCTTTATATCCCTTTATATAAACAGGAGCTCAACAGAGCTTTCGTAGGATACAAGTTTGCTCCAAGAGCATATTCCTAATGTAGTACAAGTAAAGCTAGTCTAAAGAAAAAGCAAACTGCAACAAGTGTCCAAAAACTGAAAAAGACTAACAACTAAAGTGTAACAAACTAAAGTACACTAGAAGCCAAGGCTTATCTATCAGAGAAGTCCGACCTTGGATTAATTCAGGAGTTCAATGGCTATGTGAAAGAGAATAGGTTTTCCATTGTGCTTTATGACCTATCAACCATTGAAGAGTGGGACCTCATTAAAAACTGCTTCCAAAACAACACTAAGGGAAGTCGGATCATAGTATCAACAACACAAGTTGAAGTTGCAAGCTTATGTGCTGGGCAAGAAAGCCAAGTGTCAGAACTGAAGAAATTGTCTGCTGATCAAATCCTTTATGCATTCTATGACGAGGTAATGTTTCTTGCTAGAGATCGTCTCATTAGTATTGTACCTCTTAGTTCCTTCTAATTCAGCTACCAACATTTTAAAATTTAAAACATGAGCCACAAATATGTATGCAAGGATTTAGATTTGTCAAAACAAGCACATCTGTACCATGAAATGTCTGTTAGAAAAAAACAATGGTCATATACAGGTTTACAAGAGAATTGTGGTCTAAAACGTTTTTTTCCTTATCTACCATTGCGATTGCTCACATCCCTTCAGTGCCGTTGGTTTTAAATTCTAATACTTTCTATATGCCAAGGTTTATTAACAATCACTTCTAGCGAAAGTAATAGTGTTAATTGTATACAAGGGATATGCCATAAGAAAATGTGCTGGATAGAGATGGAGGTAGGAGATACACAGGCAGATTGACCCATTAATTAAATTTACATATAATGCAGTAGAGTGGAAGGCTTCTTTGTACAGTTTATAACCTAATTGTTGTTTCCTTTCTTTCAGGGTTCACAACGTGTAAAGGATTTAGTGAAACCAGTGTGTAGCCAAGATGATGGAATAACAGAGGAACCTACAGATACTGATGAAATAGTAGAGGTTCAACCGACAGACACTGAGGTAAAGAAGAGGAGTCTTACTCGTGGCAAGACTAGTGTCGGTGTTTTGGAATCCCATCTTATTGGGCGAGAGAAGCAAAGAGCTGACTTTATAGAGCTAATACTGAATGAGGATAGCCAACAGTGTAAGGTGCTCTCTGTGTGGGGAATGGGCGGTCTAGGAAAAACCACATTAGTCAACAATGTTTATGAAAGCCCAGAGGTGAGTGGAAGATTTGAAAAGTGTGCCTTTATTACCATCAGACGTCCTTTCAATCTTGCAGTGCTCCTTAGGAGTTTGGTTTGGCGACTGCGTCAAGAACCTTATAATAAGGAACAACTGATCGAAAACAGAGTCACCAGTAAGAGCCCAATAGCATCGATGGAAATTGAAGAATTAACTGAGCAATTGAGAACACTTTTAGAAAAAAAGAGTTGTTTAATTGTTGTAGATGATATTTCATCTACTGAAGAATGGGATATGATAAAGCCGTTGTTCTATTGGATGAAAGAGACAAGCAGAATTATTGTGACTACACGAGAACAAAGTATTGCCAGCCACTGCTCAGGGAAAGATGGGACTGTGTACAACCTCCACGTCCTTGAACCCGAGGATGCACTATACCTCTTCAGCAACAAGGTAATGCCAATGTGCTCTATTTACTAGGTTTGAAATAGGAATATTTAATTCCATATCATAGATGAAGTAGCATTATTACTGCAATACTAGTTAACCCTAGTGTTCTAGAGGTTTTAGGGATGGTTATGACCTTATATGTTTAGGATTGGGTTCATAAAGACATTTCAAACTAGAATTGCAAACTATTTAATATTATTTGAATCATCTGATTAATCCACAAGGATGACCAATACTGTCTTATTCGATACACTGTGCATATTTATTCACATATAGTTTTTGAGGTCAACAACAGGGGATCAAATCGATCCCCACCTGGATTTCATTCCACTGATTCCGGCGATGCCGGTCGGTGGAAGGGGCAAAGCCCTCCAAATTATCGTTCTGAGTTACAAATCAAGAGAAAGAGAGTGACATTTTACGTAGTAATAAGGGTGGTACTCCATTTACTAGCAATGGTCGTGTTCCTCTTCGGCAGCCGACAGCTCCATGAACGCCCAGCTTTCTTGCAGGCAGCGATAGGGCCATCCACGTTGGGCTCCATTTGTCTGAATACAACTAGGTCTCAGATTTAGATTGGATCTGGTAAGGCCAGAGGGATGTGGTGTTTGAAAAGGCGAAATTTGGAAATGGGGTACTGAATTTGGTGAAAATTCAGACTTTATTGTTGATGAGTCAGTAATAGTGTCAACTCATCAGAGGGGTGGTGTTGTTGCAGAATGGTGTCAGTCATGATGGTCATCATGTAGGAGACACAGGGGAAGCATCTGCGAGTGTGCAAGCTACTAGAGATGTAGTGGATTCAGTTCACCAAGAAACTGAAGCACTGACTGATACTGTCAACAGTCAAGGAATGAGGTGTATCAAGATTCAGTGGAAGTGGAGTTAACTTCTGATACTGAGGTTCAGATCAATGCTCTATTTCCAGTGATGAGAAGCCATCTTGCTACAAGATGCAGTTGATAGTAGTGACTTGATAGTAGCAATGGACAATGAAATTTACTCCATCAACAAAAATAAGACTTGGGAGTTGGCTAAGCCATCAGCATGTCACAAACCCATTGGATTAGAATGGGTGTACAAACCAAAAAGCAATGCAGAAGGTGAAGTATTGAAGCATAAGGCTAGATTAGTTGCAAAGGGCTATGTTAAAAAACAAGGCATTGATTTTGAGGAAGTGTTTGCTCTAGTGGCAAGGCTTGACACTGTGAGGCTGATCATAGCAATGACAACTAATAGAGGTTGGGAGGTCCATCACTTAGATGGAAAATCTGCATTTCTAAATGGTGAACCGGTTGAGGATGTGGATGTCACAAAGCCATATGGATATGTGGGGAAAGGCAAGGAGCAGATGGTGCTTAAGTTGAGCAAAGCATTGTATGGACATAATAGCAGGCTCCAAGGACCTGGAATGTGAAGCTAGATGGAAGTATGAAGAAACTTGGGTTCAGAAAATGTGCAACTGAACCAACAGTGTATACCAGAGGTGTTGGGAAGTCAGGAGTGATTCTGGGTGTATATGTTGATGATTTGATCGTAACTAGGGGAGATCTAGAGGAGATTGCAGTGTTCAAGAAACAGATGACCTTTGAATTTGAAATGAGTGACTTGGGCTTGTTGTCATTCTATTTGGGAATAGAGGTAGAGCAGCAAGAATACTGCATTACTATGAAGCAATCAAGTTATGCTAGGTAGGTGCTCTCTCAGTTTGGGATGAATGAGTGTAATCCACCTAAAGACCAATAAATCTTGGTGCTAAGTTGCATGAAATCATTGATGCAACAGAATACGAGAGAGTTATTGGTTGCTTAAGGTATCTACCGCATACAAGACCAAATTTGGCATTCTCTGTTGGTATGGCTAGCAGATTTATGGAGAAACCAACTGTCATGCACTACAAGGCAGTGAAGCAGATTCTTAGGTATCTGAAGGGTACCATTAACTACGAAGAGAATATTGTTGGGTATTCGGACAATGATCTAGCAGGTGATTTGGATCACTGAAGAAGCAAGCACGGGAGGGATGGCATTCTATTTGAATGAGAGTTTGATCACTTGGTGTTCACACAAAGAAAAGACAGTGGCACTGTCATCTTGTGAGGCTGAGTTCATGGCTGTAACAGCAGCAACAATGCAGGCAATGTGGCTTAGGAATCTGCTAAGTAAGCTTACCAGAACCAAGCCAAAGATAGTTATTTTGTTTGTGGACAATAACTCTGCAATTCAGTTAATAAAGAATCAAGTGTTCTATGGAAGAAGCAAACTCATTGATATTAAGTATCATTATATCAGGCAATGTGTTGAGCATGAGGAGATTGTGGTTAAGAGAGTTAGCACTTTGGAGCAGAAGGCTGATTCACTGACCAAAGCAATGCCAGTGGTGAAGCTGGAGGAGATGAGACACTTGCTCGCTGTTTACGAGTTTGAGGTCCATCAGGCTTAAGGGGGAGAATGTTAGTGTAAGCCTGCTGATGTGTGATGGTAGGTGACATGGTGGACAGTGGAGGCGAGAGCCAGAGCGTTTGAATTTCAAAGGTACAAACGCAGGAACGGTTGGCGCAGCAACAGCAGCCCACTACTCGACATTGCAGCAGCAGCTGCAAAGAGTGCAGTAGCGCTTTATAACTGCACAATTCACTTTTGTACTGTCTATGCAAATCAGTGGAAAACAGCACTGCCATCCGACAGTTGCTGTTCGTGTGCATCCGACTCGGTGCATTCTTGTTCATATATAGGACTAGCCAATTTGATTCATAGTGTCGTGATTTTGATCCTAATTCCCTAAGGCCTGCCACCTTGACCAGGCCCCTTCAAGCCCCGATCGTGGTGGCTGAGCGTAGTCGTCGTACCACGACAAAACAAGGAGAGGGCACCTAGTATTAGTATTTAGTAACCACGGCAGGTATAGAGGCCTCGTCAGAGTTTCAGACGATGGAGGAAGGTGATAGGTGAATGATCAGCGGAAAGGGGGAGGGAGCGGGAAAGGAGTCCCCCAGACCTGTGGTAGTAGGCCTGTGCCCGTCAAAGGCCTAGCCAGGAGACCCAACTACCTGCCATGGAGCACATGCCCGAAGGGGGGAACGGCCCATGAAGGCCCTGCCCGTTCCCGCCACCATTTGCGCCACCAGGTGGGCGCGGGAAGAAGGGGCGTAGGTTGCCCAGCTCGTCGAGCTGCTCTTCTCTTCGGCCCAGACCCCGAGCACCTCAATGGTGAAGGCGGTGCCCAGAGACCGGCCGCGGGCTCCCTTCCCGATTTTCCCATGTACAGTTGTTGTCGATCCCCGTCGCAATACAGAGAAGCACACAGAAATAGTGCTGCACTATATCCAGAAATATCGTTATACTAGACCAGGAAATGGCAACCATATGTAGGCAGATTGTTCGAGGCCTCAGAAATCAGGAGCACTGCATAATTTGGTTATTGCAATGCTTTTGTTTTGTACTCCTGATGAAAACTACTAAGAGAATATGAGTAGTTTACTGATCTGCATTGCATGGATGTTAGATGTGACATTGTTTTTTTTTTTATGGAACAACCATTATTCCATACTTTATTTGTAATATAAAATATCATCCTAATAGTAAGCTAGGGTGATCACTCTTTACTTTGTAGTACTGATAATGTATCTTAAATTGTTGTAATATCAGGTCTTTGGGGAGGCTAGATATTTGGCTCAGCAGAAGAATTCTGAGTTGGTTAAAGAAGCAGAAAAAATCTTGAAGAAGTGCGGTGGACTTCCTGCGAACACATGGTGAATAAGTATCCATGTATGTTCAGTTTTGTGATGAGTGATTGCCCAACACTTGAGCGTTTCAGTTTGAGTGGCTTACTACTAATCTTTGCGAAAGCAAATGTGTGTCTGTCTATCGGCTTATGGTGTGCAGGTACTATGCCTAGTGACAGTGGTCAATGGCGTGGAGAAGATCGAGTAGAGACTTACCGTACCGATGCACTGAGAGCGGTGAAGGGCGGAAGCGGGGCTCGGGCTGAGGGACCATGGGCGCCGGCGGACTAGCTGTGGTGGCTAGTACTTGGCACCGGCGAGTGCGAGAAGACATGGAGGTAGACCAAGTCGACCAAGTCAAGACGGTGGATGCGCGAGTCGAGCGGAGGCTCAGGGGACTCGGAGTCCGACCGGGCAAAGACAAGGTGGCTCGCGTCGAGTGGTTTGGTGGTTTGGACCTCAAAACCATCCGCGTCGGTTTCCGAGTTTGGGCCGCAAAACTCAGGGTTTGGTAGTTGAGCCCAAAGCTACCAGTGGCGGGTTTCCTGGGTTTGGGCCTCAAAACCTAGGCGGAGCTTCCGAGGAAGCGGGGATGGCACGTGGCGGAATCCTGGAGGTTGCGTCGAGGCGACGGCAACTCCTGGCAGGAAGCGGGGCCGTCCATTCAAATCGAGGGAGATATTTACTGGAGCTTGGACTGCAATGCTTAGGCTAGGTAGTTCACTCATTGTATCTAGGGGAGTTTTTGGGAAATAGCCAAAGCCTCTGATAAATAGAGGATGAAGGGGTATCCTCATCTTATCTCTTGAACCCTAATCATTTTGTCCCAACTCTCTCTCTCTACCCTCTCTCTAGTTCATGAGATTCCTAGGTTGATTTCACCAACCTCTGTAAGAACTTGAGTTTGTTGTGAGGAATCGGAGGCCGTAACCTCCGTAAGCCATGGTGGCTTCGATTTCTTGATCATGTCCCCGTTTTGCTCGTGTTCTTCGCGTTTTACTTTTGCTCCCTCTTTTTTCCGAGATGATTTCTCTTTGTAGGGAGTAGCTCTTGAAAATCCGTTTGAACAAAGTTGTTCATATTCGTGAGGAGCATCTTTGCACCGAAGGAATTCCCCTCAAACCTCACGAGTGCGTAGATCGGACGATTTCTTTGTGGTGTTCTTCGTTCTTGCCCCTTCTCCCCCAAATCCTCGTTTCCCTTTATTTCTCACCAAATTGAGCGATAATTTCTTAGGATTAGCTCCCCAACTGTATAAGGATCATGCCTACAAAGTTTGGTTGCAGTTGGAGTTCATTTGGTTGAGTTTTGGGAAGATTTGGAGGAGAGAAAACGATTTTCGGGTTCACTGTGCAGTTTTCGGGAGCGTCGGACGCTCCGAGGGTTTTGCGTCGGACGCTGGGGCGTGCTGACGTCAGCGTCCGTCGCTTCGCTTGTCGACGTTTTTTCGATTTTGGCGTCGGACTCTCTTCTCAGCGTCCGTCGCCCTCTGTCAGCGTCCTTCGCCAACGTCCGTCGCCCTCTGTCAGCGTCCTTCGCCAGCGTCCGTCGCCCTTCCAGTAGGGGCTAATTTTTCTGGGTGCGTTGGACTCTGCCAACGGACCGTCCATCGCCCAACGTCCATCGCTGCGACGGACTCTGGCAACGGACCGTCCATCGCCCAACGTACCATCCATCGCCAGCGTCCGTCGGCCTTCCAGCAAGGTTTTTCAGGTTTTTCTTCGTCGCTGTTTTGGTCGTTTCTCCCTCGTCCGGACTCCGAATTGAGTTCCGTTTGTTGCATTGGTTTCGTAATCACGCAGGGAACTTAATGAAGCACCTTTGATACCAGTTCTCATAAGTGTTTTTGGGTGAGCTTTCTTCTCTTCTCCATAGGGGTTGAGAGTCTCACTATCGGTGTCACGGTTTGAGTTTCTGGTTTCCGGAAGATCCGTTGTACCTCTTGGTCTTCACCAAAGGTATCCACCCTCTCTAGGGTCGTGATCTTGCTGGTGGAGCAAGCTTGCTTGCTGGGGTTGTTTTTGGGAAGAGTGGCCCGAATATTTCCGAGTGAAATTTGAGGCTCCCATTCACCCCCCCCCCCCCTCTGGTCGCAGTTCTCGGTCCTTCACTTCCCCTCGCAATTGCTGTAATTGGTGGCTTCTTGGCAAAGCATCCAAAGGATCCAGAAGAGTGGAGAAGACTGAATAACAATATCAGTGCAGAGTTGGAGATGAATCCAGAGCTTGGAATGATAAAAACTGTCCTTCAGAAAAGCTATGATGGTTTACCCTTCGATCTGAAGTCTTGTTTCTTATATCTGTCTCTATATCCTGAAGATCATGTGCTTAGTCGGAGGCGTTTGGTTCGTCGATGGGCAGCAGAAGGTTATCCAACTGAGTGGCTTGGGAAGTCAGCCAATATTGACATGGCTGACAGTTACTTCATGGAGCTAATTAACAGGAGCATGATATTACCGTTTAAGAAATCAGCTGGCAGTAGAAAATCAATTGACTCATGCAAAGTCCATGATCTCCTGCGTGAAATCGCAATCAAAAAGTCATTGGAAGAAGATGTTACTTTCACATTGGAGGAGGGCTGCAATTTAAAATCTGCAGCTCGTCACCTCGCCATTAGTAGTGACTGGAAAGGGGATCAGGGTCAGTTTGAGAGCAGTGTTGACCTGCCACGGTTAAGATCGCTTACAGTGTTTGGTAAGTTTCAGTCATTTTTCATTTCTAAGAAGATGCGGATGCTTAGGGTGCTGGACCTGGAAGACGCATATGATCTAGGCTATCATGGTCTTGATAATATAGGGATGCTTCTTCACCTCACATACCTTTCTCTACGGGGATGTTCTGATTTCATTCTCTTACCCGATTCGTTGGGCAAACTGAGGCAGATGCTTACTCTTGATATAAGAGATACATACATTACGACTCTTCCAAAAACAGTCGTCAATCTTCAAAAGTTGCAATATATTCATGCTGGTAACAAATCAGATGTTCAAGTAGATGAGAGAAGTTTGTCGGCGAGGCGTAAGGACAATTTGTTCCTGGGCTCGATGTTGTGTGCAGCGTGTTTTGTACCCGACATTTTGAGAATCGACGGGTTTAATAGGTATGATGCTTGCTGCATGCCGGTACATACTTTGGCAGAGGACATTTTTTCTTCTCGAAATCAGGGTGTTTGGGTGCCGAGAGGAATCAGAAAAATGAGAGGACTGCTTACACTGAAGTCTGTGAAAGTTGGAAGGGGGAACTCTGTTCTTCAAGACATAAGATGTCTCACACGAATGCGCAAGCTAGGAGTAACTGGCATCGACAAGAGGAGTGGTCTAGAATTTTGCTTAGCTATTGCCAAGATGAAGGAACTGGAATCGTTATCTGTGGGTGCAACTTCAGAGAAATCAGGGCTTCGGGGTTGTTTGGATGCAATATCCATGCCCCCAGAAAACCTTCAGACTCTCAAACTATATGGCAGTTTGGAAATATTGCCAGAATGGATCAGAATGCTCCAGCAACTAGTGAAGCTGAGACTATCAGGTAGTGAGCTGTTAGATCCAGATGGTGCTACACAGGTAATAGGAAGACTGCCCAAACTGCAGATTCTAAGCTTCTATGGTCTATCATTGCAATGTGAAGAAATTTGTTTCCGTTCTGAGCAGACAGAAGTTTCTTTTGGAAGCATTGAGTTGCTAAGTTTTGAAGAAACAAAGATAAAATCGGTGAAATTTGAAGTAGGAGCAATGCCCAAACTTGAGCAACTTAAGGTCATTGGAGAAATACCTAATGGGTTTTGCATTTCTGGGCTACAATTTCTGCCAAGAATTAACGAAGTCCACCTTGCTGCTCGCTTTCCATGGGATGTGGCAAGATTTCTTGATTGTTGTGATTCTGATAGATTGGACATGATGATTGAGGATGAAGAACAGAAAGAAAAGTGCAAGACAGATGAGTTGAAAAAGGAAATCCAGGAGCAACTTTCTTTGAATGATAACAAGCCCATTTTAGTTTGGAAGCACGGAAACTTCGACCGAAGAGATGAGCACAGGTATTTGATCTACTACTTGTGACACCGTGAATGTATATCCCCTAGATATTGCTTATCGCTGACCTGTTGCACCTACCTCTTTCATTCGCTTCTCTTGTTATTCTTGTTTTGGCTCTGTTGATTCTTGGAATGGTTGACCCACGTGGCAAACAATGTCTCCATCTGTTTTGTATCCTATACTTGCTTGGATCTCCACTTGGGTGTAGTTGAAATGATTTATATAAGAGCTGAGTAAACTTTGAGAGTTATTCTATGGCACTGCTGCCATATTCCCATACTTTGAGAATTATTGTCTATAGCTGTGCTTTTGAACCATATCATTTCTTGTCATCTTTTCTCAATTGCTTCAAGACACTTATTCTAGGAAAATTCTATATGCCATCTTAGGTGATGTTTTCTGAAACACTAATGTTGCATTGGTCCACATTGGATCAAAGTTGTCCTCTTTTTTGCACATATATCTTTGTATTTCAATATTTTTTTACGTTCAAAAAATATTTCAATTTCTACTAAGCATATCTTTATGTTTGGACTTGGCATTGGTCCACATTGGATCGAAGCTGTCCTCTTTTTTTGCACATATCTTTGTAATATTTTTTCCACACTTTCTACTGAGCATATCTTTGTGTTTGGACTTGGCACTTGTCACTTAATTGTTGCATCACAGTAATAGAATTCCTCATGATGAGACTAGGCCTAGATTAGGGCACACCACACAGAAATATGCATGGAGGGAAACCATATTGATTCATAAAGATCACATATTTGTTCCTGTAATTCCATAATTAGTATGTTCTTCAATTTGTGTAAAGCCGGAAGAATGTGTTTTCCACCACTGTACTGAGCCAAACAATGATTGTTTTTTGAAAAACAATGAATATAGCAGAAGCTACTCATGCTCCTGTGACCTCCCATAAAGAAAAGTCTTAGTGTTTTATTTCATATATGGATCTATCTTCAACTTTCAACTAATAAAGGCTGATTAAAACTTATCTCCCTCTAATGGGGATTATGTAACGACATACTCCTTATGGGACCCCCCCCCCCCCCCCCCCCCCCCCCACAGCAGTTTGAGGTCCCAGGGCTCAGCAGAGCCTGGCATAATCACTTATTCTGTTACAATTCAATAATGTATTGCCTTTTCCTTAGGCTGTTTCACAAAAAATATTTCATGGATAATTCAATGGCAGATGTTCTCAAATTTTATGCAGGAAATTTAAAATTTTTAGAATTCATGCTTTTTAATGGTACGTTTTATATGAAGATAACTGTTTTACTTTCACTAGAACATATGTCTTAAATCGGTTGAAGGAAACAGGACAAAAGCATTCACATTAGTACTCTAGTTCTCTGATCTGATCTTCGATAACTTGTGAAATTTTCCAGAATAGATCATTTGCATATATCACTAGAATAGTATGGGAAATCATACAATTTGGTAATCACTAGAATAATATGTGACTTCTTTCAGTTTTGATGTACATTGCTATACATTATTGTAAGTGATGTGATAATCATTTATAAGATTTGGAGGAATAGTTTCCCTGATTTCTCATGGATTGCAACAAGACATGAATGCTTATTGTTTGAAAAAATGAGCCACTTGATTCCAGAACTTAATCCGCATAAAAAGATATATTGTCTCATTCTTCATAGTAATGGTACTAATGTTGGTGTCAATTATACCATGCAGCTATATCTGCGCAGATAGAGGATCAACAGTGAGAGAAGTGAACAAGCACCGGTAGCATGACAGTCATGCAATCCATTGACACACTATCCAGATTACTGTTGCTTCTGCTGGAGCTACTATTTTGCTACTATATATATAATAAGTTGGACACCAATTTCCATATTGACTTCTCAGTCCGTCAAATTAGACAAATTGGCTGCAGTATTATGGAACCCATGTTGGTAGAAGCTGACTATCTAAGGCTATCGAAAGACTTGCCGCATTGCTAATGTAGGCGCGGTTAATAAAGAGACCATTCATCAGGACTCAGGAGTCGAGTAGTTGTGTGTACTAGAACATACGAGAATGCCTTTAACCATTTATATTATTAGCGTTGGATCTCGTCCTATTATATTTGCAAAGATTGATATAGCAATGTACGGAGTAGGTTTAAAACGTGTCGACGTTACACGTTTTAAACCTACTCCGTACATTGCTAGAGTTTGTGACCGGTTTTTGTTGAAGATATAGTTATTCCGCTCTTTCCAAATGCATCAGGCTGCTGTAAAAGAAAAGTTCCATGAAGTAGGGAATGCATAGCTACTGTTTCATCTGAATAAGCCTCTGAAACATGTCCTCTTGAGTTGGCCATTGAACGCCTAGGAGGAAACAACAAGTAGTACTAGAGGCATAATGACAAAATAAGTGCATGGCTGTTTCCTCTTTTTTTTTAGAAAAAAAGAAATTTTATTCCGGTCTCTACAAGAGTTTTGCACACAACCAATTCTTATTAAAAATCCAGCCTCTTACTGTTTTTAAGCTCTCAAAAAGAAAAACCAAACAAAAGAAAAACTGATTAAATGCTAAGATCTAAGCCTTTTGCCGCTCTTCTTGTGTTGGACATTTTAGAGACAAGTCCAATAAATTGCCTTGAAAACAACATGCAAATAAGAGTGTTGGTCTAAATAGTCAAATGGACCACAAGATTGCACTTGCCCCCATACAAATAAAAAAGCACAAGTGTTGGTCTGTTTGTATATCCCACCACCTAAATAAGTCGGTTACATGTTTTTGTGGTTGGAGATTGTTGGTATTTCTTATGACTATTGGATAAATCCTCAAGCGCACAAATTATACCGTTGTAGCACTTCACCTAAGACTATTCCAAAGTATCGTAATTTATATTTTCCCAAAGGAAAGCTGGGCTAGAAATGATAATTAGATAGAGATTCTAGAGAACACCTCAACTTAGTACCAACTAGTATAGGGGGGTAAACAATATATGTGATAGGAAGGGTTGATGAATGAATAAGCCAAGGTAATGATACTTAGAACGGACTAGATAGAATAGCTAGGTGGATGGACAACGAGAGAGTAAAGGGACTCCTAAGCAATTCACTCTACTTCAATATACTTAGCCAATTAACTAGTCTAAACACTATAGTTTGCCTCCTCAATACAAGTATGCTAGGCGAGAGGATAGATCAGTAGGAGGACAAAACTCCTACCGGACTGCGCCCTCTTGTTACGGGGGTCTTACCTTTTAAGAACTTGCCTAAAAACACGTGGTGGAATACAAAGACTAGACAAGGCTGTCACTCTCTTGCTAGCTAGCACAAACAATCCGTGCAACAAGCGGTAACCAAGGATAAGGTGATGTATAAGCACCACACTTACACACAACTTATTACTTTAACTATGATCTATAATCAAAGCACCCTATGACAGGCAATGATCGCATATGGGAAAGGCCACAAGGATCACAGACTATTGATGTAAAGGCTATTAAGAGCAAAAGCATATAGCAAGACTATATCTAGTATAAAAATGCTCAAAGTAAATACTAAGTAAAGTAGACAGAAAAGATAATACATTGAATAAGATAAAGTCTTACAAAGAAGGAAATATACAAGAGCTATACCAGACTTTCCAGAAGACAACTCCGGAAATCCCGAACGCAGCTCGACTCAACTCTAACTCCCACTCTAGACTAAACTACTAGAATAATCTAAGGAATAGAGCTTGTAGGCTTCTTCACCATGTGTAGAGAGGGGGGTATGTGTAGGGTTATGAGGTTGCTACGCTAGCCGGAAAACAAAATTTTCTGCCCCATAAACCAGGAACTAGTGCTAGTTATAAATCACGGGGTTACCACTA
This sequence comes from Microstegium vimineum, assembly GCA_022036555.1. NCBI lineage: Eukaryota > Viridiplantae > Streptophyta > Magnoliopsida > Poales > Poaceae > Microstegium > Microstegium vimineum. The sequence goes on from CM039133.1 coordinate 13,084,514, forward strand.
GACGCGCAGGTGCAGCGGAAGCGACTTGATGTAGTCGCGCGCGTCGCAGCAGTGTCGTGCAGTTGCGAGGTCGTCCGTCTCAACGTCTCTTACTCGCGGTTCGTCCTTGTGCTCCAAATGCAGCACCTCCGAGGAATCCCACACGTGCAGGGAAGAAGCGTCACGTCTCTGGACTGCTAGGTCCGCGAGGAGTACTAGGCGTGAGCGTGGAGAGGGCGACGACACCTGCCAAAGGACGTAAGATCAACTCGCCCCACACCACCCCTTGCTTATATAGGCGTCCTAACGAGCTCCCACGTTAGAGGTCCATTAGTAACCCGAATTAGGCTTCCAGCCCCTTAAGCGTGCGACCCTATGGGCTCACGCACACATAGACATGACCCAAGTACTCTTACTCGACCAATAGTTGATAGCGGCCTCTAGCAAGGCGTGTCAACTCCTATGCATACGCTACGATCATATCAGACGAAGCACCACATTACAATATACATGTTATTCCTTTGCCTCATGATATTTGGTTCAACTCGTGGGTTAACACTTAACCCAAGCACGACTATGCATTTCATGATCTAATCATTTGAGTGATCCAGTGATATCTCTCTCTCATGGAGAGTGGAATGAATATGCATTAAAGACAACTTGTATCGATAAACAATTATGTGAATTATTTGTGAAACTCTTTTACTTGTATGGTTATTCTAAAGTTGTCCTTGATCGAAGTTCGTATTAGAATGTACATGAATATTAGATCAGCACATTATTAGTTGATGACTATGTTTCACAAGTCATGAACATGAAGATGTCGAACTAATAATGTGGGCACATGTAGGTCAAGGATCTTCTACAAAGGAGCAACTGTTAGATAATAGAACTGGCATAAAAAAATCATTAGCAACAATGATGAGTGTTGAAGAGTTGATCGAGGAGTTGAAAAGGCTTCTAAACATGAAGAGTTGCTTGATTGTTCTGGATGACGTGTCATCTATCTCGGAATGGGATCAGATAAATCCATATTTGGTCCCTCATTTGAAAGAGACAAGCCGAATCATTGTGACTACAAGGAAAAATGATATTGCACAGCATTGCTCGGGAAACAACGATAATGTCTACAACTTAAAAGTCCTAGATCCGGATGACGCCCTGCACCTATTCCGCAAAAAGGTAATATATACGTGCTTCCTCCATTTTGCTTCATTTATTTTGGAAAACATACATGGGCACATAAAAAAAGTATTTAGTTTAGGAACATGAAGGCTTAAATATGTCTTCATAATCCCGTTATCTGTGGTATTTTATAAGTATATTCGAATAATAATAGCACTAAAAAAGTGTGCAGGAGACTCATGTGAAAAACATTTTTTTTTATTAGTGGGCAGCACAGATCTTATAAGGCGTGCATATTTAATTTTATTATTTTTTTACCTCTTTTATTCTTATTATTGTATAGTATGCATAACACGATAGACTCTTAAGGAAAGAAGAATAATCAAACAATTATATAAGAGCCTTAATCTGCAATGGAAAACACTAATCATTGACAAAGGCTAACATAATTAAGGAGCTAAGACCAATTAACATAGACCACATATTTGCAAAGCTTGTGTTTGTTCATTAAGGAGGCGTTATTTCCAATCTCATCAATGCAAACAAAAAACAGTCAATTTGAAAAACAAAGCGTATACGACATCATTGAACCATTTAGAATTGTTGATCACAACTAAAATATGATGGGGAGATGAAGATGCATTGGAAATCATGTGCAAATAAGAAACAAACAAAATAATCAAATTTAGAGCAATTTGGATGCAATTGGAAACATCTTGTAAAAATTGGTCCAAGCTGATTTTGCAAAGCAGCCTTGCAGACTAAACTGGCCTAGGTTGGTTTGCCAAGCCAGCCAATGCTGGTTTTGACTAAGTGTCCATGGTTGGCTTGTATAAACTGGCCTAGGATGGTTTTGGCAACCCAAATTTGTGTTTTCCCTTTGGAAGCAGATCCGATCTCATGGAAAACATGTAAATTGAGTGGAAAATGTTTTCTATTGGGAAAAAGATCACACCCAGTGTATACGAGAGGTTCACAACTGATTGAGTATTCATCTATCCAATTGACAAAAATCACATCCACTATACCTTTACCCTATATTTTCTCATCTACTATTGCTCCTCACTCTTCATTGTTGTTGCATGGCCTCTGGTCCAATGACGGTAAAGCTCTAGAATGGCCAAGGGCGGTTAGGACAGCCCATCACCACAGTACGCCCTGACGGGTCTCCCATACGCATGTGGGTATTAGGTTTAAGAAACCTCGTCAGCGTCTCTTGTGTATCATGCTTCTGACAAGGCTCCTCCTACAACGTGTCTTGCGTATCGTGCTCATCGCTGGAGACAATAGATAAAGTGTTTGTCTAGGAACACACTGTTAGCAAATGACCTATTTAAAAGTTGACCATGCTGATTTTTGGCTCGCCTCTACCGAGCGATCTAGCTCCTTGCAGGTAAGGTGACCTAATTAGCGTCAACGAGAACATTATAAGGAAAGTCCTTTTTTCCTTGTCTTTGAAACATCAATGAAACAATAGTTCCCATCTAATCAATATTCGAAGACATCATCAGCATTTACTAGCACAAACGAACAGTGATGCTAGCACTTATAAAAACATGAATAAAAGAACTAAAGTGCATATCCAGTTGCACTGGAGCATGAAAAAATTGACTAGATAAAAGAACTTGACTAAACGATAAGACGACAAAAAAATGAATCTTGAAACTTTTGACAAGCAATGGTGTCATTAAATTTGAACTAAACCAACATATGAATATATACATAATGAAAAAAAATAGCATTGGACAAGTTGAGGAATTAACCAACATGCCACTATGCTATCACACAAGTTTGCTATGCACTTGCCTTGGTAAGAGCTCAATATTAGATGCTCACCACTGGAACTCTTGAGGTGACCCATGTGACAAATTAGTGACAACCCTACACTTAGGAACTATTTTTATGATGAGTATGAATCTACTATATCATCGATCTTGAACTATTATGTGGATCAATGATATGAAAACTTTCATTATTGGTTAAACTACACCAAACAACAAAATTATTTTGATGAATTCTCCAAAACCCTTAATCAGATGGGATAGGAACAAAGCCAGCATCCTTTAGAAACATATTGACCTAAATATATTTTGTTTAGGATATCGTTGAGATTTTTGGACCAATTAACTCTAGAAACCCATGCATTGAATAAATCATCTTATTTATCCTGAATAAATATATTATTATTGAATAAATATATTCTTGTTTTGTTCTTTATAAATTTTTTTTGAAACCATGGGGATCTCCCCCATGGTATTTCGCGTCAAAAAAAAAGCGGACTTAAGTGTGGCCGAGAGGCTACAAGAATGTTGAAGAAATAGGCTGCGTTAATATGACATTTACAATTGAAACATGTTGCACATAGCAAGTCTTGCTTTGCTGGCATAGGGAGAGACCTATGTAGTGTTTACTTTGGAGTATTGAATACTTTAATTGTTTCATTTGAAAAAAAAAAGAAGTACTTAAACTGTACCCATATCAGGTATTTGGGAAGACCGAAGGTTTGTTTGAGAAGAGACATGACTTAATTGAAGAAGAAAACCAAATCCTAAAGAAGTGCGGTGGACTTCCCCTTGCAATAGCTGTCATTGGTGGCTTCTTGGCAAGCCGACCAAAGACGGTAGAAGAGTGGAGAAAGTTGAATGAGAATATCAGAGCTGAGTTGGAGATGAATCCAGAGCTTGAGATAATAAGAGCAGTAATAGAGAAAAGCTATGATGGTTTACCCTACCATCTCAAGTCTTGTTTCTTATATCTGTCCATATTTCCTGAAGACCAGACCATTAGTCGAAGGCGTTTGGTGCGTCGGTGGATGGCGGAAGGTTACTCATCTGAGGCACATGGGAAGTCTGCCAGTCAAATAGCTGATGACTACTTTGTGGAACTCAAGAACAGAAGCATGATTTTACCATCTCAGCAATCAGTTCACAGCAGGAAATCAATTGACTCTTGCAAAGTCCATGATTTCATCCGTGACATTGCCATCTCAAAGTCGGTGGAGGAAAACCTTGTCTTCAGACTGGAGGAAGGCTGCAGCATGAATATCCATGGCCCAATACGCCATCTTGCTATAAGTAGCAACTGGAAGGGAGATAAGAGTGAATTCGAGGGCATAGTGGACCTGTCCCGAATACGATCACTATCTCTGTTTGGGGAGTGGAAGCCATTTTACATTTCTGACAAGATGAGATTTCTACGAGTGCTCGACTTGGAAGGGACTGGTGGTGATCTAAAATGTTATGACCTTGATGGGGTTTGGAATCTTATTCACCTTAAATACCTTTCTCTACGTGGATGCTTTGGTATTGATCAACTGCCAGATTCATTGGGAAACCTAAGGCAACTCCGAACCCTAGATGTCAGAGATACATGGGTAAAGGCTCTGCCAAAAACCATCATCAAACTTCGGAAGCTACAGTACATCCATGCTGTAAGGAAATCAGAATTCGTAAAAAAGGAAACTGGTAGCTTAATGGAGAGGTATCTTGTGGAGGCGTGCCTTTGTGCAACATGTTGCTTACCTCTTCTTTTGGGCATTGATGGCCTTCATAGGCGTGATGCATGCACTTTCGCTTGTTGCGTGAAACTCCCTGTATTGATGACGGGAGCATTTGAAGAAAGAGGCGCTATGGTGCCAAGAGGTATCAGAAAACTTAAAGACTTGCACACACTATGGGAAGTGAATGTCGGAATGGGCGGAAATAACGTCCTACGGGACATCGGAATGCTCACGGGATTGCGCAAGTTAGGAGTCAGCGGCATCAACAAGAAGAATGGCCATGCGTTTTGTTCGGCCATTTCCAATCTTAGCAGACTAGAATCACTGTTGGTGAGTTCAGCAGGAAAGCCAGGTTTGCATGGTTGCTTGGATGGGATATCCTCGCCTCCGGAAAACATGCAGAGCCTCAAGGTGTACGGCAATCTGGAAAAGTTACCGGAATGGATCAAGGAGCTACAGCATCTGGTGAAGTTGAAGCTAGTGGGCACTGGGCTATTGGAGCATGATGCTGCTATGGAATTCCTTAGCAAACTACCGAGCCTGGAAATTCTAGTTCTGTCTTGGTTATCGTTCCAGCGTGAAGAACTTGATTTCAAATTTCTGCATGGCGGTATAGCATTCGGAAGCCTCAGGGTGCTTATGCTTTCAGTGACAGAGACCATCAAATCGTTCAAATTTGAGGAAGGAGCAATGCCCAAACTGGAGCGGCTGCAGGTCATAGGGGAAGTAATAAATAATGGAATTGGTTTTTCTGGGCTAGGATTTCTCCCAAGCATCAACGAGGTCCGGGTCAGTGTTACCTTTGTCTTGCCTGATGATAATAAGACTGGATACTGGATGCGTATTGAAGAACAGGAACAAAGACGCAAGAAAGGTGAGCTCAAGAAGAAAATCCAGGAACAGCTAGCTCAGAATACAAACGAACCCATTGTGACGGTGGACTGAGTGAGTCTCGGACAGGTATGTGCTTTTGCCATTTTTGCACGACTCTCTGATATATAGATACACAGGAACTTATCAAAGTCCTTTCGGCAATAAGAAACACGCTTTTATGATGATACGAGTATCAGCGTACACCGGTGTCTTTCGCAGATACAGGTTCAGATCACCCGTTAGAGGGCTGAAGAAACCCGGGGCTGCCTGGGAGCAACTGCCAAGTGGGTCCAAGTCCAATATGGCACGTGTACGTGCGTGCCCGTGCCGCCATTTCCTTATTTGTGTGTTTGAGTGTTTCAATTCAACTGTTTGGTTGTGTACGTGTGACGCGTGTCTGTGCCTCCGGGCTGTTATGAATACCCCCTTCAGCCTGTTTCTACTTGCTTTCGGGCAGTGTTATGGAGAGATATGGAGATGCTTTCCAGTGTTATTACGCGATAAGAATCCACCCAGTACGTGACCTTATTTATATGGCCCATTCAAATACTTGTGTTAGAAGTGGCCAAAATTTATTTGCTTCTGTGTGTTGGCATACACATGCGCTTATTTGTCATGCATGGTTTGCATTTTCTGTTTGGTGAGAACTGTACTGCTAGACTTAGAAGATGATGTTAGCTTAGACCAGTCTCAATGGTTAGTTTCACTACGCGATTTCCAAAACGTTAAACTTTAACATGAAACCAGGTTCAGTCACAATGTAAAGTTTCATCACACAGTTTCACATGTTATTTTATTGTTTCATGGGTCCCACCTGACCCTATCTTCTATCTCTTCTCTCTCTTCCCCACATGCAGGCCGAGCAGGAGGTCTGAGGAGCTCTCGCGGCCTCCCCCGCGCGGCGGAGCAGAGCGCCCGCGGCGGGCCAGCACCCCCACGGCGGCCTCGCCCGCGCGGCGGAGCAGCGCGCCCGCGGCCGAGCTTCTCGCGCGGAGAGCACTCACGGCGGAGCAGCGCGCGTTGCGGAGGACATCCCACGGTGGAGGAAGTGTTCGGCGAAGGAAGTGCCCGCGCGGCGGAGGAAGTGCTCGGCGGAGGAGCGCGCTCGCCGGGACGCCCCGCTTCCTATTTTTTTTCCAGATGAAACGCTCGACCGCCTCAATGCGGTTTCGTTTTGTTTCATTCGCGTTGGAAACGTCGCCCGCTCGTGTCGTGGGGATGAAACGAATACATTCTCCCTCCTCATCGTTTTATACAAAAAGTTGATGTGGCGCCATATTAAATGTGCATGAAACATCACATGAAACCCCATTGAGTCTGACCTTAGATGCAATTTATAAACTAGAGCTAGTTGATGAGATGAATCATGAATGGAACGGAACGGAACAGTGGGCTTCACGCTAGCGAGCCAGTGAGCACCAAGCTGTGGGCCTAGTGATTTCAGTTGCCAAGGAACGGAGACACGGGATGAGATGACACGGGACTCCCTCATCAGCAGCAACCTAAAAGGTTCGTCATCTGGATATAGAGTCTGTACCTCGATCAGCCTACGTATAGTATGCTTCCTTCAACTCTCTGCATTCACTTTCCTCAACCACATGTAAAAAGCTAGATTCCTTGATCCCAGCGACCCCAAGCAAACCGTCGTCCGTCGGTTGGCACAATGAAAATGCCCTTGTTGCACAATCCGGCCTGGCGTCTCAATCACACACAAGCGATGCTTAGTTGACCAACTCATACTTGAGAAATCCTAGCACCTTTTTTTCCTAGCACTTTTTTCTTTAGAATAAGAATTCTAGCACCCATGAGAATTAGCACTGGTGGGTCAATTCATCGCGGAAAGAGAGTGCCACTGCCACCTCATCGCCGAGTCGACTCCTGCCAAAAATAATGTGGGGTCTGCATTTAAAATTAGAAAAATTGGACCCTCATTCAGACTCTGGGTTATAGTTTTGTGGGACCCATAGTCTATTAAAAGATTGCGCTCTCTCCTTGAAAGGAGAGCATGCATGCGGGTATTTTAACCACCACGAGGTCGACTCTCTGCATCGAGTTGATTCTTTCTTTGCTTGGAGTCGATTTCTACAGTGGTTTGAGCCGTTTTAAAGTTTACACGTAGGCTGATGAGTCGATTTCGAGAGGCCACCGGAGAAACCCATGATGAAGTAGATACCATCTACGGCGGCAGGTAGGAGTCAGCGGTGGCCTACCCAAACATCAGCAAGTACACATAGTCAACAGAGTAGAGACAAGCAAGGTTTTTTTTTTAAATGTGTGAATATCCAAGGTTAAAATGATTATTCCACTGCTGCGTGCCTTTCATACCAGGCACACAGGTGCCCCCATAGTCTCATGTGACGCACTGGCTTTTTCAATCCGGAGAATCTAATCCACATATCATCTTTTTATCACATCTTAATTAATTCGAATTAAAATACAAATACAGATATTTTTTTTAATATGAATACAAAATGGATGTATCGGATTCATAGTTCTGTTTGGACAATTACCTAATTCAAAACATATGCATATTCATTCATAAATAGAATTTTATTGCCTAGTCCATCAAATAAAATTAGAGTATACTTCTAATAATCTCCAATGTCAAAGTGAACTAAATTATAATGGATAGTATTCAATAAAATGATAGGTCAAGTGAAGAAATTCAAATTCAAATTCAAATGGTAGGCAACAAGTAGTCATTTTTACTTTATCAGTGTTTTTGTAATTACAAAACTATTACACAAATATAGAGTAAAATATATGTGTGTATAACGTAGACAAAGATAGCTCAGAGAAATTAGTAGAGGTATTATCAATAAATATTTAATAATTACATATATCAATTAATCAACCATTATTTATATAATATCTATAATGAAGGTAAATTAAAGTGTTAAAGTAATTTACAACCAAAAATATATTAGGTTTAAACGAAATTAGAAAATATGAAAATCAATTTAATCTTTACGAAAAGTTACTTATAGATATACTATTAAATAGTTTAAATGCATGATTAATATTGAAAATAAATGATTTTCCACTAGTCATGGAGAGAGAAAAATTAAATAGATTCATTTCATCTTATTCTTCGCGGATAATCGTTGGATATTTTATATTTTTTGTCAAATACGGATCTTGAAAATTAGATGAGAAAACACTGAAAACAAATTCAGATATATCTATTTAGTATTTACATTAGGAATTGATATGAAAGTGGATATTTTCATATTACTTACAAGTTATACGGATAAGAAAGTCGGATAGTTTGGATATATCTATTTTTATTTTTCCGTGCCTTGGTCAAGCTTCGGCCACAGCAACGCAATAATGCGACACGCGCTGGGGACCTTCGGCCATGGCCCATGGCCCATTAGGGCGTCCGCAGTGGTTGCTGTCGATTTCGACAGTGACGTGGAGAAGACCCAATACAATATATAATTTAATGCTAGTTACTGTTCTTCATACTCTCCTCTCATTGGTTGCTGGGTAAAAGATCAGTAGAGACCCACCAGATTTTCCGTTCACACCTTCCTCGCTAGCGACGAAAGAATAGTTAGCTTGTTGGTTTTCTATCATCATCTCTCCTCCACGTCGATTCCCAAGCCTAGTCAGCACTCAAATCGCCGGCTCAAATCGACCCGTTGCGGACGCCCTTAGTGCTTGTCGTGGACTTGAGCCGGCGACTTGAGCCTTGTCGTGGACTCCCCAGTAGGCATCCAGTAGCGACTGGACGTCTGGACTGCAGAGTGAGGCTGTGAGCTGCCGGCAACGGCGGACCGGGGTCGGGCGAGGCGAGCCAGGCCGCGTGGTGGTTCGTCGGCGAGCGGCTGCGAAGGTGCGCATCCGCCATAGGTGACGCCTCGAGCTAAACTTGGTGGCGGCTCTTCGACCGCCCCATCTCGTAGGCCAGAGAAGGTATACTTCTTTACACATTTCTACCAGTTTCTAGCAGAGTGTTCGTTTAGATTTTGGATGCATTAGACGGTGAAGGTTTAATTTCTTTTTTGTCCTGCTGCTGCTATGACTGCAGCGTCAGCAGATGCAGATACGGTCGAATGGTTGGATTTCAAGTTTATTGTTGGTAACATACTCCTATTTTGCAGCACATTTGCGTTGTGCGTGCTGTTGGTTCCTCTCCCTCGCACTCCTCAACACCAGAATCGGATTTTATAGATCCACTAATGTGCGTCCTGTTGGTCCCTCTCCCTCCCGCTCGTCGACATGGATCAGATGCGGAATTTACACATCCACCTCTGCGTGTGAACCCCTGATTTAATTTGAGGGTGTTCACTGATTAAGGTATTGCCATCAGCCTGGGTTTGAGGCACACCTGTCAGATTCCTCTCTCTTTCACCTTAAATTACTCGATGCCTTATTTAAATTGGGGACCTTAATTTGTGTAGCTTCTTGTGGTTATAAATCTGCCATTAGCCGTGTGGGCTTAACCTCTGCCATGTATCTTACAGGGATACAAATACATACAACAGAGCAATGGAGGCGACGGCCCTGAGTGTGGGCAAGTCTGTGCTGAATGGAGCGCTTGGCTACGCGAAATCAGCATTTGCCGAGGAGGTAGCCTTGCAGCTCGGTATCCAGAAAGACCACACTTTCGTCGCAGATGAGCTCGAGATGATGAGGTCTTTCATGATGGAGGCACACGAGGAGCGAGACAACAACAAGGTGGTGAAGACCTGGGTGAAACAGGTTCGTGACACTGCCTACGACGTCGAGGACAGCCTCCAGGATTTTGCTGTTCGTCTCAAGAGGCCATCCTGGTGGCGATTCCCTCGCACGCTGCTCGAGCGGCATCGTGTGGCCAAGCAGATGAAGGAACTCAGAGCCAAGGTCGAGGATGTCAGCCAAAGGAATGTGCGCTACCAGCTCATCAAGGGATCTGGCTCCAAGGCGGCCACCACCTCCGCTGAGCAGTCTGGTCTTACTGCTGCAGCCATATTTGGCATTGATGATGCAAGGCGTGCCGCGAAGCAGGATAATCAGAGAGTTGATCTAGTGCAACTAATCAACAAGGAGGATGAGAACCTTAAAGTGATTGCTGTCTGGGGGACAAGTGGTGATATGGGCCAAACAACGATAATTAGGGAGGCTTACGACAACCCAGCTGTACAAATCAAATTCCGATGTCGAGCATGGGTAAGAGTGATGCATCCTTTCAGTCCAAAAGACTTTGTCCAGAGCTTGGTTAATCAGCTTCATGCAACCCCAAAGGTGTTGAGGCTCTGTTGGAGAAAGAGAAGACAGAACAAGATTTAGCTAAGGAATTCAATGGATATGTGAATGACAATAGGTGTCTAATAGTGCTTAATAACCTATCCACCATTGAAGAGTGGGACCAGATTAAAAAATGCTTCCCAAACAACAAGAAAGGGAGCCGAATCATTGTGTCAAGCACACAAGTTGAAGTTGCAAGCTTATGTGCAGGGAAAGAAAGTCAAGCCTCAGAGCTAAAGCAAATGTCTGCTGAGCAGACTCTTTACGCATTCTACAATAAGGTAATATATTATATATATATATATATATATATATATATATATATATATATATATATATATATATATATATATATATATATATATATATATATATATATAATTATTGCTCCAATATATCTTTTTATATTATTCTAATTCAGTTATGTCTGTGGGTAATTTCTAATTCAATTATGTAGGGTAGTTGAAGTGTGTGGGAGTTACCATTGCACTAGAAACACATGATTTAATACAACAAATAAAGTGTTCCTTTTAGTTCTTTCTTTCATTTGTCTTTCGGGAATGCATGCACTCAACATGTTAATACTATAGCCACAAATAGATTGGCTGTTGAAATTGCCTCAAATAGAGAATATATTGGAAGTAGTAGAGTGGTTAACAGACAATTGACCTGCAAATAGTACTCATGTAATTAAATTCTGAAGCTCCTATTTTACATATATTTTTGGATATGGAGTATTTGATTTTGTAACTGGACATATCTATTTGCCTCTATAAATCTCATAGAGATTATTGTGAGATGGGTTGATATAGCAAATGTGTCCTCGATACTTTGGATTAAATTCAATGTACTTATCCCATTCTTTTAAATTTACACATATTATTGAGAAATCAAATAAAAGTCATTAAAATTAGGATCCAAAACTAAGTTTTAGACTAGGCTACAAATTAAGGAAAGGAATACAACTTATTTTATTATATACTTTCATGACTTAGAACAAGGCTAAACATTTTTTATGAAATTTTAAGGCTAAAAGTTGTTCCTAAACATTGCTCTCCTTTTTTTAGGATTCTCAAAATGGAGAGGATTCAGTGAAACCAGTATCTATCTCAAATGTGGCAACCACAAGTACAAACGATCCAGCCAATGGTGAGATTATAGATTATCATTCTATGGATGCTAATGAGAAGAAGGTGGCTCGAAAGAGCCTTACTCGAATTAGGACACGTGTGGGTGCTTTGGAGGAATCACAACTTATTGGGAGAAAGAAAGAAATGTCTAAAATTATAGGCATAATTTTAGGTAACGATAATAGCCAAGAGGTTCAGGTGATCTCTGTGTGGGGAATGGGTGGCCTTGGAAAAACCACCCTAGTTGGTGGTGTTTATCAAAGCCCAAAGTTGAGTGACAAGTTTGAGAAGTATGTTTTCGTCACAATTATGCGCCCCTTCAATCTTGAAGAGATCCTTAGGAGCTTGGCTGAGCAACTACATGAAGGATCTTCAAAGAAGGAAGAATTATTAGAAAATAGAGTCATTAGTAAGAAATCACTAGCATCGATGGAAGTTGACAAGTTGACTAAACAGTTGAAATGGCTTTTAGAGAACAAAAGTTGTTTGATTGTTCTTGATGATTTTTTAGAGACCTCAGAATGGGACTTGATAAAACCCAAGTTATTACCTATGTTGGAAAAGACAAGCCGAATCATTGTTACTACTAGGAAAGAGAATATTGCCAGCCATTGCTCAGGAAAAAATGGAGTTGTGCACAACCTTCAAGTTCTTCCACCCGATGATGCACTTTGCCTCTTGAGTGAGAAGGTAACATAAATGCCTTTCATTTTGCTTGGTTTGAAATAGCATCCATTTTTTTACCATCAAGAGTTTGATTTTGGTCATGTAACTTCAAAATCAGAAATCTTTGACACTTCAACTATCAAATATGTTCATATCTAACACTCCAACTATTTTGAAGGTGGTTGTCGCTTAGTGAATGACATGTGGCAGTAGGGCCCACATGTCATAGTCTTGTTCTTTCTTCTCTTCCCATATCAACCTCTCCCCTACTTCCCCTATGCATCTCTCGTGCTGCAATATTCTTCTCCGGTCCTATCCCAACTACTCTCTCCTTCAATTCTTCATCACGCCGGTAGTTGGACCTACCCACCAAGGCAACTAGCATTCTTGCTCATACATGCACATAGAAATGTTGCACACGCCATTGCCATCACCACCATGATACCACAAAATCTGGAGACCATAACATCATGGTTGCCCTCGGTATGACATAGTTGCTCCATAACAGCTAGTGTGCGTACTCTTCCCTGCACCACCCCTTGCCACGCTGGCCCTAGCATCAACGCTAGGCATGCCATGATTCGGGGTAGGTCCAATTGGGTGCATGTGGATAAGGTGCAAAACTGAAAAGAGGGCCTAAGGATTATCTCCATGGTGCATGTAAGCTCACTACAAGCTCAGATTCGATGGAAAACCAGCGAAGGTCGTTGGCCATGACGAAAGCCAAGTTGCGGTGCACAAGGGCTAGTAGGCCGGGACAGGCTAGGGTTATGTTTTATCGTGTCGTGCCTTGTGCCTCCTATAAGGATCAGCCCATTTGGATATGGTTTGGCATCTTGCATCACTGCTAGTGTTAGGTTGAGAAGCTCGGAGGAATTTGAAGGTGCCAACATCGGTATTTGCGAGAGCATCAAGTGATGCTGAGAGGGAGAGGAGAGAGAGGCCACACACATAGTTTTGTTAGTTGGACGGTCAAAGGTTTCAGATTTTGGAGTTTCATGGCCAATAAATCAAACTCTGGTGATAGTTTGATGGTTGAAAATGGGCTTCTTCATTGCTTTTTCCATATATGTGAAATATCATTGTTAATAAATACCATAGCATTCCATAGATTCTGTAAATAGTTCTGACATCATATAATTGGGCAGGGCCTTCTTGGTTAATAGCAAAATGAAAATTGTTTGATATTCTTTTTATTATTTGGTAATCCAATCAAGAGAATGTTTGTGCGCATAGAAATGGTATGTACACAATTCATATATAATTTAATAATCCAATCAAGGGAATGTTTGTGTGCATAGAAATGGCATATACACGATTCATATATAATTTAATTTGTTCTCTCAACATGCTCCCTAAAATGACCTGAATTGCATGGATTTTTAGATGTGGGTTTCTTTTTTGTATGTAACAGAAAACCTTCATTCTCAAATTTTAATAGTAAAAATATGTATCTAATAAGCTTAGCCAATTTGTACTTTTAAGCACTATAAATCTTAAATTGTATCAATACCAGGTATTTGAGGATACTACATATCTGGATGAGAAGAAGAATCCCGAGCTGTTTAAAGAAGCAAAACAAATCCTAAAGAAGTGTGCTGGACTTCCCCTTGCAATAGTTGCCATAGGTGGCTTTTTGGCAAACCGACCAAACACGGTAGAGGAGTGGAGAAAATTGAACGAGAATATCAATGCAGAATTAGAGACGAATCCAAAGCTTGGAATGATAAGAACCGTCCTTGAAAAGAGCTATGATGGTTTACCCTACCATCTCAAGTCTTGTTTTTTATATCTGTCCATTTTTCCTGAAGACAAGAAAATTAGCCGAAGGCGCCTGGTGCATCGGTGGGCAGCGGAAGGTTACTCAACTGAGACTCATGGGAAGTCGGCCATTGAAATAGCTCATGACTACTTCATGGAACTCAAGAACAGAAGCATGATTTTACCATATCAGCAATCAGTTCAGAGCAGGAAATCAATTGACTCCTGCAAAGTCCACGATCTGATGCGCGATATTGCCATCTCAAAGTCAATGGAAGAAGACCTTGTTTTCAGACTTGACGCCAGCAGCTCTAACATCCATGGTGCAATTCGTCATCTTGCTATAAGTAGTAACTGGGAAGGAGATAAGAGTGAATTCGAGGCCATAGTTGATTTGTCCCGAATACGATCATTATCACTGTTTTGCAAGTGGAGGCCATTTTTCGTTTCTGACAAGATGAGGTTTCTACGTGTGCTTGACTTTGAAGGGACTAATATTGATCTAAAGTATCATCATCTTGATCAGATTTGGAATCTTATTCACCTTAAATTCCTTTCTCTACAAGGATGCGAGGGTATTGATCTACTACCAAATTCAGTAGGCAGGCTGAGGCAACTCCAAACGCTAGACATCAGAGATACATGGGTAAAGGCTCTGCCAAAAACCATCATCAAGCTTAAGAAGCTACACTACATCCATGTTGGTCGGAAATCTGATTATGTGGCAGGAGAAAATAGTAGCTTAATGGTAAGGTGTCTTAGGGGGGCGTGTATGTGTGCAACATGTTGCTTACCAATTCTTATGGAGATTGATGGACCTCGTCATAAGGCTCTTACAAGGCGTGATGCATGCACTTTTGCTTGCTGCGTGAAAGTCCCTGCACGCATAACGGGAGTACATAAAGGAAAGGCTGCAATGGTGCCGAGGGGGATCAGGAAACTTAAACACCTACACACATTGAAGGACGTGTATGTCGGAAGAGGAAATACCATTCTACATGACATCAGAATGCTCACAGGATTGCGCAAGTTAGGAGTGACTGGCATCAACAAGAATAACGGCCCTGCGTTTTGCTCGGCCATCTCCTGTCTCGGGAGACTAGAATCATTATCGGTGAGGTCAGCAGGGATACCTGGTTTGCGTTGCTTAAATGGTATATCCTCGCCCCCAGCAAACCTGCGGAGCCTCAAGCTTTATGGCAAGCTGGAAACCTTGCCAGAATGGATGAAGAAACTCCACCATCTGGTGAAGCTGAAACTAGGGAGCACATGGCTATTGGAGCACGATGCTACTATAGAATTGATTGGGAAACTACCGAAGCTAGAAATTTTAGTTCTGCTTCAGTCGTGGTCGTCATTTCAGCGTGAAGAACTTGATTTCAAATCTCTGCATGGCGGGATAGCATTCGGAAACCTCAGGGTGCTTATGCTTTCAGTGATAGAGACCATCAAATCGGTCAAATTTGATGAAAGAGCAGTGCCCAAACTGGAGCGGCTGCAGGTCAAAGGGATAGTAAATAATGAAATTGAACTTTCTGGGCTAGGATTTCTCCCAAGCATCAGTGAGGTCCAGGTCATAGTTTCCTTTCCTGTGGATTGGGGTAGGCTGGACACCGCTTCCGATCGTGAGACTCGCGACAGGGTACTTGAGGAATTGAGTCAGGAACAAAGGCGCAAGAAAGGTGATCTCAAGAAGAAAATCCAGGAACAACTAGCTCAGAATACAAACGAACCCATTATCACGGTGGACGACTACTACCTACTCCGTACTACTGAGTGAATCTCGGACAGGTTACAGGTTTGTACGTTTGCCATTTTTGCGCGGCAATTAAGAGACGCTTTATGATGATATATGAGCGTACACCCGTGTTTTTCGCAGATACAGGCGGTTCAGATCAGCCGTCAGAGGCTGAAGAAGACCAGCGGGCTGCCTGGGAGCAACTGCCAAGTGGGGTCCAAGTCCAATATGGCACGTGTACGTGCGTAACTGCGTACCCGTACCGGTGCCGTGCTCGTGCCTCCATTCCCTGTTGTGCGCGTGTTATTTATTCCATCATTTGTGTGTGAGTGTTTCAATTCAATTGTTTGGTGGTGTTATTTATGAAGATGCTGTTACAGTGTTATTACGTGACAAGAATCCACCTAGTGGCATTATTTATATGGCCCATTCAAATACTTGTGTTAGAAGTGGCCAAAGTTTATTTGCTTCTGTGTGTTGACATACACATGCACTTTTATCATGGTTTGCTTTTTCTGTTTGGTGAGAACTATGCTGCTAGACTTTGGAGATGATGTTAGCTTAGCTGCAATTTATAAACTAGAGCTACTTCATGAGATGAATCATGAATGGAAGGAACGGAACGGAACAGTGGGCTTCACGCTAGCGAACCAGCCAGCCCCAAGCTGTGGGCCTAGTGATTTCAGTTGCCAAGGAACGGAGACTTTGGGCCGAAGCCCAAAGCGGTGCTACTGGTTCGGTACGCGCTCAAAAAACAAAAACAATCCAAATGCTGCACGTGCAGAAAGACTTGGGCAAGCACAACCAAATAAAACTCCACCTACTGTGGCCGCCGCAAGAAATGAGCAGAGCAGGTGATAGAGTTAGGGTTCTGAGATTTCGAGGGTTTGTATGCTCTCCGCGCTTAGAATGGGTTGCCGCTGGGGAGAGGTTGCCGGACACGTCCGTCCACGGCACCGGAGCCACTGGTGGTGGTGGTGGTGGGTGGGTGGGGAGGGAGGGGGGGAGGAAGAGAGGAAGTGTGCACACTAGACAAACATACGGTTGATGTGGGTCCACCACTGTGTTCTTAAAATTGAAACAAACAAATGTACTACGTGTAGCAAATGTTGGAACATGCACTTTTGCAAACTTTAATTTGTGGCTGAAAATCAAAATAGTATGCGCACAACTAAGGGTTTGTTTGGTACAGCTCACAACCGTTTTATTGTGAGCTATTTTATTTGCTAAACACCTGCTTATAAAACAACATCATTCATGAAGTTGTTTTTTTTTCTCTCTCTCTCGCAAAGAGATGAAGCTGAAAAAAGTAGTTTATCTCAGTTCTCTCCCCCCATTTCTCTCTCATATAGTACATGTATAAAGTTGTTGGTGAAACTATTTTGTCAAACATTTTTTTAAGCTTTTTTTAAATAGCTCAGATTCACTTAAAGAGTTGCTTATGAAACTATTTTCTAAAAAAGAATAACTTTACTAGTGAAGCCGAGCTATACCAAACAAGCCCTAACCTAGCACCCATAAAATGTTATGGAGTACTATTTTGGTAGCGTATGTGTTCCTCTTCAGTTCTTCACATACGTGTGGGTGCAAAAAATTACTGTAGCGGCGGCTGAGAGAAAAAGTTGTTCCTGCTGCAGATGTTGCTTTTTCTTCTCTCTCTCGTATTACTGTAGCGGAGTTAGTATCTTATGCCTTATTTTCATCAACTTAAAAACAGGATGGTACAACTACAAAAGTATATATCCCATTCCAAAAAGGTCGTCGTCTTTTGCTATTTAAAGTCTCATCTTGAAACTTGTTTTTGTGCTCGAGAAGCCGATACTACGAACAACACTATCATCACCTTATTAGTTGTTCTTATCCTCAATTCGATCGTTCTCATTCCATTCTCATCCGATATGCAGCAGCATCCGTGAAACATTAATTCAACGCATTCACATCGTTCTCTTCATATATGTACCTCTCACACGCACGACTGCTCACACGGAAGCTTGCCGCCGAAACTCCACCACAAAAGGTGGGGGCGGCCTGCTCTACCCCCATGACGTGAGTATTCTTGACGTTTTCGACATTTGGCGACCGGCAGTTCGGCACATATAGTAAAGAGACAGCAAAAGGGCTCGAACTTTTGTCATTTGTGCCTGGATGGTTACACCAATCACCTAATTGACGCACCTTAGCTTCTTTCCCGTTTTCTATTTGTGTTGGAGATCTTGGTGATAGGACATGCAATTCAAGGGATCGTCTCTTGTTGAGATTGTTGTTCGGCGAACCAACGAAAATATGTGAACGGTTCGACGAAAAACAGAAAGATGGTAAAGGCACGGACACAAAGCTACGGAGAGTACATACAGTGCGTGTTTAGAGAAGAATTTGTCTGAATTTTCTGAACATCAGCTCAAGGCGGATCTCCTACTCGTAAGTTGTAAATGAGGGTGAGAAAGGCTGACGCTGAAAGTCACTCTCACAAGAATTTGTCATCCGATCAGAGTAGCCAAACGTCAGAGACAAGCACACACCAGAGTGGCAAGTGCTGCTCATCATGGGCAAAAGGAATCCTACGATTTGTCCCGTTCCCGTCAATACGGAAACGAATCCTGAGTATTCATGGACCATTCAGCCTCAGAAAGTGATGCCCTGCCCTGATACCCTGTCCGCTGTCCCCAGTCCTCACCCATTGACCATTCATTTTTCAGAAGCTGTTGTCAGCCATTGCTGTTCTCCAGTCTTCACCCCCAATCACTGCAATAATGAGTGCATTCTAAATTTCTAATACTGACTGACTGATGGGTACTACCATTAAACAAAAAACACTCCAGATAAATTGTTGGAAATAAAGGCGAATTAGCAATGAATCTAATTCCAGTAATGAGAACAGCAATTATAACAACGTGTATCATAGGCAAACCTATCACAGATACACGGTCTACTAAAACATGAATTGAACATGCTAACACTACGATCAGAGGCAATCTCGATCTACTCAGTGCTAGCAACATGATAAGCATAAGAACGAAGAAAGAGAGAGGCATTCTTACAGTGGGGTTGTCGGCACTAGAGGAGCTAGCGCAATAGTAGTCGAAGCAGGCCGGCGGTGAAGACCAGTGGACGTCGGCGTAGAGGGAAGCAGACGGACAGCGAGCAGTCGCGACGGCGCTTCCCAAAAACCTTATACGCCCCCTACCCCGTGCAGGGACACGAGAGGACGTGGGCTTCGGAGACCTGCTCTCCCGGCGCCGTTGACACGGCGGCGGCGGGATGGAGAAGGCGAGGAAGACGGCTCAGCACAGAGGTACGAGGAGGAGATGTAGCACACACCGCCAGTGAGAGAGACGTCTCTCCCTTATATAGGCAGGACGCGCCGCGGCAGATGGTAAGTAATCAGCCGCGCCAATCACCGTATTAAGGTAAGTGTCAATCACTCAATCAATCACCATTAATACGAGAATAATTGCTTACCAAACAGTCAACGCAATTTTCTCCATGCATGCAAAAAATAACGAGTGGCAAAAGGTAGCCGTGGACCCGCAAGCACGAGCCCGGGAAATCGCCGGACCATTCACGCGCATGTCGTGCGCCCTTCGCCCCGCCCGGCCCGGCCCGGCGAGGCGAGCGAGCGCGCGCGTGGGTTTCTCCCTTTTCCCTCTCACTCCCATAGCTTCAACTAGATGGGGATAGCTCACCCTTTTAAGTGAGGCTCACTCCCTCTAGAGTAGCAAGGTGGGACTATAGTCTCCCACCATACCATGCATGTGTGAGTGGGCCTTTGGGATTTATAGGAATTATCAATTGGGCTAGGCCCAATTCTTCTAACAATCCCCCACCAGATCCCAGAGGCACGCTGCATTCTCCAAGTACCAAAGTACTGTTAATATACCAGCTTTTCAGTGGAGACCGATTAAGGTTGAACATCCACCTAGAGCGGCAAGCTCGACTCATCCACAACTGCACAATGGACTATGCCTTGAATTGACAGTTTGGTGTGAACAAGTTTCACTTGACGTCTTGACTGATACTAGGCCACCAAGTGCCTTTCCCCGCGAGTGGAGCTTATAAGTCATACTCCTATCTCACTTCATGAGCTTTTAAAGAGTTCCCAACTCTTACAAACTGCGACCAACAGTTAGGCTCACATAGGTGTGTTCTTGCAAGAATACCCTGTAGGATGGTATCTCACTCTAAGAGTCTCAGGACACATTAAGACCGAAGTCAGCCTGCCTTACAGTAATGAGAGTACGGCATCTCCAACGGAGTGGGTTAAAAGTAAATTGTACTCTCCAGTCAACCAACAGCTTGTTCTTCCCAAGTCCTACTTCACGGGATCTCCGATCACATAGGCTGGGTTACCACTGAGGTTAACTCACATGGGTCTCAGTCCCATCTCCTTCGATGCATTATCAATCACGACACGTGATAGTCCCTTAGTAAAGGGATCTGCCAGGTTTTTAGCTGTATGGATGTATTCCACAGCTATCACTCCGGAGCTTCTCAACTTCCTGACAGACTTCAATCTGCGTTTCACATGTTTGGTGGACTTCATTGAACTATCCTGGCTATTCTTCACCTTTGTAATAACTGTCTGATTGTCACAGTTTATGAGAATAGCAGGAATTGGTTTTTCAACCACAGGCAAGTCCATCAACAGTTCTCTCAACCACTCAGCTTCGCTGGCGGCTGTATCCAGAGCAGTGAGCTCTGCCTCCATGGTAGACTTTGTAAGTATTGTCTGCTTACGAGACTCCCCTGAGACAGCACCGCCTCCTAGTGTGAAAGCATATCCACTAGTGGCCTTTAGCTCATCGGCTTCGGTTATCCAGTTTGCATCACTATATCCTTCAAGCACAGCAGGGTACCCTGAATAGTGAATGCCATAGCTCATTGTACCCTTCAGATAGCGCAATACTCGATCAATACCACGCCAGTGATCATCTCCAGGATTAGAGGAAAACCTGCTCAATTTGCTTATAGCATATGAGATGTCAGGGCGGGTTGCGCTAGCTAGATACATTAGAGAGCCAATTATTTGGGAGTATCTCAGATGATCCCTTCCTAGCCTTTTATTCTTTCGAAGTATTAGGCTAGGATCATAAGGTGTTGGGGAGGACTTGCAGTCCATATAGCCAAAACGGCTCAATACCTTCTCCACATAATGAGATTGCAAAAGAGTAATCCCATTCTCACCCTTAATAAGTTTAATGTTAAGGATCACATCCGCTTCCCCCAAATCTTTCATATCAAAATTTTGGGATAAGAATGACTTTACGTCATTTATCTCATCGATACTAGTCCCAAAAATTAGTATGTCATCAACATACAGACATAGGATTACTCCTTTGCCCCCACCATAGCGATAGTACACACATGTATCGGCTTCATTTACTGTGAACCCAGCAGATGTCAAAGTTTTGTCAAACTTCTCATGCCACTGCTTGGGCGCTTGCTTTAGGCCGTACAAGGATTTAATTAACTTGCACACCTTGCCCTCTTGACCCGGTGCTATAAACCCATCCGGCTGATCCATATATATTTCTTCCTCCAACTCTCCATTGAGGAAAGCCGTCTTCACATCCATTTGATGGACTAGAAGACCGTGGGAAGCAGCCAAGGACAATAGCACACGGATAGTAGTTAATCTGGCAACAGGTGAGTAGGTGTCAAAGAAATCCTCGCCTTCTTTCTGTGTATAACCTTTAGCCACAAGCCTAGCCTTGTACTTTTCAATAGTACCGTCAGGCCTAAGCTTCTTCTTAAATACCCACTTACAGCCAACGGGTTTGCAACCTTTAGGCCGATCAGTTACTTCCCACGTACCATTTGCAATGATGGAGTCCATCTCGCTACGGACTGCATCCTTCCAATAGTCAGCATCGGGTGATGCAAACGCTTCTGCTATGGTCGTGGGAGTATCATCCACGAGGTACACAGTGAAGTCATCACCAAAAGATTTTTCAATCCTTTGTCTTTTACTCCTTCTCGGAGCTACGACACTGTCATCCTCCACATTGTCAGGTGGGTTAATTATTGGCTCTATTGCAGGTGCGGGTTCAGGGGTAAATTCGTTAGATGAACTAGGCAGAGCATAAGCTCCTTTCATCGGGAATATATTTTCAAAGAATGTAACATCCCGTGACTCAAGAAGCGAATCTACTAAAATATCAGGCGCATCCGATCTTACTACTAAGAACTTATAAGCTGTGCTATGATGAGCATACCCCAAAAGGATACAATCAACTGTTTTAGGTCCGAGTTTACGCTTCTTATTAATTGGTACGCTAACCATTGCCAAACAGCCCCACGTACGCAAATAATGGAGTGAAGGTTTCCTTCCTTTCCATCCTTCATACGGAGTTATTTCACTATTTTTAGTGGGAACTCTATTCAGAACGTGACACGCTGTCAAGACAGCCTCCCCCCACCATGCCTTAGCCATACCGGACGTTCCTAACATGGCATTTACCAAGTCCATTAGCGTCCGGTTCTTGCGTTCGGCAACCCCATTAGATTGAGGTGAATAAGGAGGTGTTCGTTCATGAATTATTCCATTCTCCGAACAGAACAGATCAAACTCACTAGAGAAATACTCTCCACCGCGATCAGACCTAACTCGTTTGATTTTCTTTTCAAGTTGATTCTCTACTTCAGCTTTGTAAGTCTTAAAACATTCTAACGCCTCATCTTTAGTTCTTAGCAGAAACACATAACAATACCTAGTAGCATCATCTATCAAAGTCATAAAGTATCTTTTTCCTCCTTTTGTCAAAACACCATTCATCTCACAAATATCAGAATGTATGAGTTCTAATAATGTCGAATGCCTCTCGTCTACAGCCTTGTGTGGCTTACGAGGTTGCTTTGCTTGCACACACGCTTGACACTTAGAACCTTTGACAGCAGTAAAACTAGGAATTAAACTCATGCTAGATAATCGCGACATGCAACCAAAATTAATGTGACACAAACGTGAATGCCATATATCAGCCATCGAATTGTTTGAATCACACACATGGTTCACTACTTTATTACAGAAATCTGAAAGGGAAAAGCGGAACAAGCCTCCGCTGTCATAACCTTTGCCAATAAATTGGCCATATCTCGAAATGACTACTTTATTCGACTCAAACACCAGCTTGAATCCATCTCGACATAGGAGGGATCCACTAACGAGGTTCTTCTTTATTGAGGGCGCATGCTGAACGTTCTTGAGACGCACGATCTTCCCCGAAGTAAACTTCAGATCGACCGAACCAACACCAAGAACAGTAGCATGCGAGCCATTCCCCATCATGACGGTTGAGCCTCGTGCGACCTGGTAAGATGAAAACATAGAGATATCAGTACAAACATGAATATTGGCACCTGTATCTATCCACCAATCATTAGATTGACATACAGAAAATACACTAGGTAAATTACCATACCCAGAGCCTCCACTGGTGTCACCAATAGTCACGTTGGCAGATTTCTGCCCCTGCTGATTCTTCTTGCCCTTGCGGTTGCGACACTTCTTGGCAAAATGCCCATTCTCGCCGCAAACGAAGCACACGACCTCGTCCATGTTCATCTTCTTCTTCTTAAACTGTGTAGTCTGCACAGCCTTCCCTTTCCCTTTCTGGTTCTGGTTTTTCTTTCCAGCATGCTGCATCACATTGGCGCTGGACTGGCCTTCGGATGTCCTTTTGGGACCATCCTTTGCCCGAGCCTTCTCTTCAACATCGAGACTAGCCAATAGATCCTCAACGGAAATCTGTTGTCTCTTATGTTTCAGAGTAGTGGCAAAGTCCCTCCATGATGAAGGTAACCTGGCAATCATGCCACCAGCCACAAACTTCTCAGGCAAGACGTGTCCAAGCTGTTCGAGTTCTCTCACAATGAGTTGGAACTCATGAGCCTGTTCCACGACCGGACGGTTTTCAACCATCTTGAAGTCGTGGTACTGCTCCATCACATATAGCTCGCGCCCAGCGTCCGAGGCCGAGAACTTATGTTCAAGCGCCTCCCACAGTTCAGCAGCATTCTTGATGTTCATATAAACATCACACAGCTGGTCAGAGAGAATGCTAAGGACGCATCCGACGAATATCGTCGTAGCCGCAGTAAACTCCTGCACCTCTTTCTCCGTGGGGAGAGGTAGTGCAGGAGGGTTACTGACGACCCAAAATACGCCCATAGCCGAGAGCCACAACTGCGCTCTCGTCTGCCACCTCTTGAAGTTCTCACCAGTGAACTTCTCAGGTTTCATCGCATCAAATGATCTAGCCATCGCTAAACGCCAATAAGGTTTTTGGATTGTTGGAAATAAAGGCGAATTAGCAATGAATCTAATTCCAGTAATGAGAACAGCAATTATAACAACGTGTATCATAGGCAAACCTATCACAGATACACGGTCTACTAAAACATGAATTGAACATGCTAACACTACGATCAGAGGCAATCTCGATCTACTCAGTGCTAGCAACATGATAAGCATAAGAACGAAGAAAGAGAGAGGCATTCTTACAGTGGGGTTGTCGGCACTAGAGGAGCTAGCGCAATAGTAGTCGAAGCAGGCCGGCGGTGAAGACCAGTGGACGTCGGCGTAGAGGGAAGCAGACGGACAGCGAGCAGTCGCGACGGCGCTTCCCAAAAACCTTATACGCCCCCTACCCCGTGCAGGGACACGAGAGGACGTGGGCTTCGGAGACCTGCTCTCCCGGCGCCGTTGACACGGCGGCGGCGGGATGGAGAAGGCGAGGAAGACGGCTCAGCACAGAGGTACGAGGAGGAGATGTAGCACACACCGCCAGTGAGAGAGACGTCTCTCCCTTATATAGGCAGGACGCGCCGCGGCAGATGGTAAGTAATCAGCCGCGCCAATCACCGTATTAAGGTAAGTGTCAATCACTCAATCAATCACCATTAATACGAGAATAATTGCTTACCAAACAGTCAACGCAATTTTCTCCATGCATGCAAAAAATAACGAGTGGCAAAAGGTAGCCGTGGACCCGCAAGCACGAGCCCGGGAAATCGCCGGACCATTCACGCGCATGCCGTGCGCCCTTCGCCCCGCCCGGCCCGGCGAGGCGAGCGAGCGCGTGGGTTTCTCCCTTTTCCCTCTCACTCCCATAGCTTCAACTAGATGGGGATAGCTCACCCTTTTAAGACTCCCATAGCTTCAACTAGATGGGGATAGCTCACCCTTTTAAGTGAGGCTCACTCCCTCTAGAGTAGCAAGGTGGGACTATAGTCCCCCACCATACCATGCATGTGTGAGTGGGCCTTTGGGATTTATAGGAATTATCAATTGGGCTAGGCCCAATTCTTCTAACATAAATCACCAGCCAAAAGCACATCTGCACATGTGCAAGTGCAATCATTCAGTGCGCAGCAAGTTGCCAGCAGGCCTGACAGTTTCGCGCCGACAAAAGCTTCCATTCATCCATTTTCCCATTTCATTTACATACACATGGTACAGTCAAAACTTCTTGATTCTGGCAGCATGGGCCGCTGGGGCACACATGGCGGGTACAATTAGGAGGCTTAATCACAATCGACAGCAATAATTTACTAAGGGGAGGGGCTATAGCAAACAACATATCTAATTAGGGACCCAAGGAATGGGGTGTTTGGTTTTCAAGGGGAGGGAGGGAGGGGCCTAAAGTGACTTTCTACTATCCTCACATTGATCTGCTGTGTGTATGGTACAAAACATACACTGGTATGGCTATGAGGGTCTCCTGTCCTGTATGTACACCATGGGGCACGGCGCTCGCTCAGGGTTCCTGGGTGTTCACCCGGTGGTGAAGCTCCAGCATCTCCTGGTGGTTGGGGTCCACCGAGAGGGCCGCGCGGCAGTCCCGGAGGGCGCTTGAGATGTCACCGATGTGTTCGTGGAAGGCTGCGCGCAGGTGGAGCAGGTTCAGGTCTGCCTTGAAGGCGATCGCCTTGGTCAGCTCCGAGATGGCCTCTTTCTCCTTGTGGTTGTCCATCAGCACTGAGCACAGAATCAAATTAGGAAAGAGTCTGCGTCAGCAAATGAGGAAACAGAACAGTGAACGGATGAGCTAATTCATGGACTGAATGAAATATAGTATGGTTGTTACACCTACTGATCAAATTGAACATAGACTATGGCAGACTACATTGACTTCTCACCAGCTCATGTTAGGAACCAACCAACTTATGTTAGAAAATAGGAACAATGGTAGTTGGTTCGTTAAAGTAGCATGAAGCCACGAACCACTGGGAGTTGAGCACAGATGAGCTACATCTACTAACAATTATAAACTACTGCGTCAAGAATTTTATATTCTAAGTTTCAATCTGCATTGAATCTGGTGGGCTAGGATCACATCACGTCCTTAGCTTTGCCATGCTAAAATTATAAGAAAATTGGGTATGCCATGCAGCAGGAAGCGGCGCTTACCAGCAGCGCGGTATCTGTAGGGGTAGACTCGCAGTGGGTCAAGTTTGGTGACCATCTGCAAGTCTGTTTTTGTCAGCTCCCGGTCGCAGTACTCGGATCTCTTCTCATATGCTGATGCATTGTTCCTGGCCTTCTCTATCAGCTTGGTCATTTCATCGTATGCACCAGCTCTGTTGTTCCGAAGGAAATGAACCCTTGCAAGGCCTTGATGGGCTCTGGTGTGGCCAATCTTTAGAGCGTTAATGTAGCATTCAGCTGCCAGGTCTAGCTTCCCACAATCCACATAAACACTTCCGAGGTTGTTTAGAGCCTACATGTTAAATATTTATCTGTAAGTTGCAGTTACGCATACCTCAAACTAGAATGACAAAGACACATAAACAGGGCAGCTTCTCAAGTTCATGTAGTGCTTCATTTATCTAGGGTTAAAGTGAAAATTCCCAGTAATAGTGATGATATCAGATGCTCAAACTTAGCTAACAGGCCAACTAATTGGTAGGAAATAAAATTAAACTTAGTGAGTACCCAATAATCCAGTCGTATCAGTTGCCATTTTAGGAGAAACAGGACAACCATTTTTAAGAGTGAGAGTGTCATTCCCATACTTAATGCAACAATGGTCAATGAATTAATAGGACATCTTAACTTCCTAACAAATTAAGAAACACCTGGCAGTTGAACAAATGCATAGGTGGAAAATGAAAATAATAGCAGGAATCTAAGGCCCTGCCCGACCCCCAAAAAAAGCGACTACTCAATAAATGTAGCAATAAATTTCCACTTCATATTTTCCAAGGAGAATGATGAAAGTCTAGGAAAAATTTAATAGTGGCAACTGTATTCCTGTTTTTGGTACAAGATGTCTTAAATCCCAATATATGCAGCATTTTAAGGCGGAAAAGGACAGTGTCTCCTGATCATTCATGGTCCATTTAGCTAAGTGAAATTCAGGAAATGATGCAGAGGGAAAAAGAACCCTTACTTGACCCTTCCGAAGCCTATCTGAGGGGCACCGCAATGCATCTTCTAGAAGTGATACAACTGTTGCTGAGGTCGAAGGATCAAGACTCGAATCGGCCAAAGCATAAGCTTTCAGAAAAAATGCCTCAAATGACCTTTGTATTGCAATAGATGCTTCCGCTTTCTGCAGTCCTTCCTCACAGTGGCCAGTATCATACAATATCCATCCTTCATAGACAAGCCTTTCATGATCACTTGCAGCATGCTCACGGGCAAGCTGCAAACTCCTCATTGCCGCCTCAGGACAGTTTAATCTGGTAACACAAAATGAAACCATATCAATCCTAACACGCCAATTAGCGACATCATCAAAAACATGCAGTAAGTAAGCACTTAGCACAGAAGACATGTGCAAACATGCTGACAAGACAAGCATGTGAGAACATTCCAGTTTTCAGACACATGATACCAGTAGGTGCAAGACATGCCAAGACGCCAAGTTGCCAAAACATGTGCAATAGCATGAGCATCTACTATGACCATTATTGTGTTATTACTCTATAATACTGGATTAGGCAAACTATTCTTGCTTCTAAGCAATAACATAAATTAATTTATTTACCTGAGAAGAAGCAAAGATTGCCTAAAGTACAAAACTCCTTTGGCATTATCTGACTCCAGCATTTGGTATATAACAGAGAGGGACCCTATATCATCCACAGACGACCAGCGATCATAAAGTTGCATCCAGCAGTCCGCAGCTGTCCACTGCTCTACATTCTCTAGCACAAGCATTCGCAGCTGCTTGGCAGCAACCCGGCCACCAATCATACGATAATCTGGGGCAAGAGTGAGGATTGCCTGCACGTCACATAAGGCAGCCCTATAATCCTCAAGGGCAAGGTAGCAACAGAACCTTAGTTCTAAGCACTCCAGCACCAGCTTGAATCCAAGGATCCGGTTGATCTCCATCAATGCAGCTTCAACACTTTGCCTTTTCATCAATGATGCAGCTCGGAACATATAGGGATATGTAAGAGTAGGGTCCAACTCAGTAGCCTTGTTAAGATTTTCCAACTTGTTATCACCCTCCAGATATAGTGCTCTCTCTTGATACATCCACCCAAGAGGCCACCGAGATGACATAACAGAGTCTAGCAACTTGAGAGCAAAATGCTTATTACCCCTCAGAGAGGCCAATCTAGCCAAACCCACTAGCGAATAGAGATGGCCGGCAGAAAAGGCAGCATTGAACAGACGCTCGGATTCAGGGTAATCTTTCCTTAGAAATCTGGTGCATGCCAGCTGATGTAAGGCCAACTGCTTCTGCCTAGAATCTGATGCCGACTCTACCAGCTTTTCCAAGAAACTTACAGTGACATCCGATGTTGGGTTGGCACTCATGGAGACTTCACTAAGAAGGCAATATAGGGAGAAAGATGCATTGCCAACCATCGTCAATCTCTGAGCCTTATTTGCAGAGGAGAATATCCTAACCACTTGTTCATCATTCAAGCACTCTGGAAGCTCATTCAAGAGCACTTGCAAGCACGAAGCAGCAAGGATGGAACAGCCCAGCTCAAGAGCACACTCCATGAAGTCTATAGCATCTTGTCTTGAAGAGACGAAAGAAGCAAGCTTTCGCTCACAGGCATCCTTGAGGCCCTTGCAGCAAAACTTATTGGCAAAATCAAGCATCTCCAAGATAGCATCAGCTGACAAGTATGGTAGTCTTCCTGATAGGCTGAATTTACTGATTGCCCTCATGCCAATAGGGGAGATACCATTTCTAGACATGTCAATGACCTCCAGATATGATTCCCTAAACCCACCGTTAAGCATTGCATAGAGTGGAGTCGACAGAGCGGCGAGCTTCCGCCGATCGCATGCGATCATATCATCTCTTATCCGGAAATGAACCACCGCGGAGCCCCGAAACACATCAGACCCATCATCATCATCATCATCCTCATAATAGCTCATCACATGTGACCCAGTGGAGACCTGCGACACGAAATCCAGCAGCCTGAACTCCTGCGAGCACTTGCCACACGAGCTGAGCAGATCAGCGATTGCCTCCTCCCCTTTCTTCTCGTACTTGAGCCACGCCCCAAAGATGAGCTTCTCGTGTATGGTGCTCGCCTTCTCCCACGCGGACTGGAGGCTCCTCCTCGACAGCTTGGCCTCGCCGAGGCCACGGAAGACCTGGAACTGGAGCAGGTACAGGCAGGACTTCTCGTCAGGAGGGCAGGACTCTAGCTCCTCGTGTATCTGGGCTAGTATGTCGACGTAGTCCGCGGGCTTGAAGTGCGGAAGCACCGCCGGCTCCGGCATCTTCATCAAGGAATCTCTGCAACACAGACAGAAGAGGACGATGAACATCTCAATCAGCCAATTCGAACATCAGAACCCAAAAAAGGCCGAGTCTTGTGAAGCACACACAATTCAAGCATAGAGGAGCACATCTTGCGAAACCAAAATCAGGTACGGCAGAGCAAGCGACGGGCGGGGGCTTACATGGAGGAGCCACCAGCGGCGGCATGGCCAGAGAACTTGGAGAGCTTCCCCCTCTCGAGGGGCAACCATGAGTGGGGCGCGGAGTGGAGCTTGGTCTCCTTACAGGCCGACTCAGAGAAGAAGAGCTTCCTCATGGCACATACCACGGCAGCAGGGTGCCCAACCAACCAAATCAGGACTCCACCTCCACTTCTTCTTCCTCCTCTCGACGAATCCACTCAAATCCTCGCCATCCAGGGGCCCAAATCACCCCCGAATTCGCAAGAATCGCCGCGAATCAAACCCCCACGGACCCAGCCGCGTGGCGGGGGACCGGTGGCGAGATTCGGCGCCCAAGAAGGCAAGAATTCCAGAGAGGCGCGCCACGGGAAGGCGGCGGCGGATTTGGAGTTCGGAGCCCCGGTCGAGCTCCTGAGCAGGCGGCGGAACCAACCGCTAGGAGAAAGAGGGGGGAAGGCAGGCAAGCACCAATCTGCAGCTAGAGAGGGAGGGAGAGGGGAGTGGGAGAGCGGGGGCGGGCGGATAGAGAGAGGTGGGGAGAGAGAGAGAGAGAAACCCCAAAGGCGCCGGCTTTAATGGCACGACACGGCCAGCAGGCAGGCAGCACCAGCAAGAAGCCAACAAGCGGGGAGGGGAGAAAGTAGTAGTAGTAGTAACCACTCCGCCCGCCACCACCCGAGCGTGCGAGCGAGGGAGCGAGGTCTCCTCCTCTCCCACCCCCAACCACACCTCAGCCACCACCACCAGCCACCAGCAGCACGAGTGGGATGGGATCGGAGCGGGTGCGAAAGCCTCCCGAGTCCCGACCCAAGATTTGCTCGCTCTGTTCTCGGCTCTCGCTCTCGCTCTCGCTGTTGTTCCGTGATGCGGCGGGAGGAGGGTGACGGACGGTTGGAGGGCAGGGCAGGGGAGGGAGGGGAGGGGATGGAGGAAGAGGAGTAGGCTAGGCGTGCGCTGTGCGGCGTGTGCAGGCGGTCCGGCGCGGGCGTGGGGTGGGTCCCGCGATTCGGCCGCTGCTTTGGAACGGAATTCCTGGGAATCCAAAGCCCGGACGAACGCTTTTTTTCTCTCTGTTTCTCTCTGGTCTCGCTCCGCTCGGCTTTTGGCGAGGAAAAGAAAGACGCCGCCCTTTATCGATGTGCTCCTACGTCCTACCTTCCCTTCCTTCCTTTCGCTGTCGGCGGACCCAAAATTTGTTTAAGACTATGGCTAAATTCTAGTGGTGAAAGTCCATCTTTTGTTATTTTATTAACCATTTTTTATTTAATATTTTAATAATAATCGCTCTAAAATAAGTTTTCATATTTGACTCTTTTGGTCACGTAAGCTCCGCGCCAATGCATGTGGCGCGCCAAAAACTGCCACGTTAGATAGTGTTTTCAACGTAGAAAAACTTGTCACGCTATTTTCGATGACGTGATAAAACTGAACTTCCAAAAATTCATAACTCTTTGATATGTCATCAGATAAAAATAATTTTTATATGAAAGTTATAGATCTCGATGAGATCTACAACTTTGTAGTTTTAAGTTTTTCCGTTTAAAGATGTTATAAGATGCTCAAAATAATTATTAAACTATTTAATATTAGACCAAAATTTAAAACTTAGGTCAAGACTAGGGCCATGGCCCTACTGGCCTTGGTCCTGAGACGACGAGGCACAACAGAGAGAGAGCCCCCGTGTTAAGCAAGGATCAAGGGCGGCCGGCGGCTAGCCGTGTCTACCGGATAAGCACGCGCGCGCGCGGCTAATCGCTTCGGGATCCTGTGATCGTGTGGTCGTAGCGTAGTGTTGGGGTCCCTCTGCCCGCTGCCGACTGCCGAGTGCTGCTGGTGTGGTGCGTGTGAGCGATGGCGTCGTGCGGCGTCACTCACTGGGGCCGGGCAGCCCCGCCCCGGCCGGCCGGCCGGCCGTAGCGCCTGCGCCGCTGGTCCAGGCCGGGCCACACACAGCACAGGCTCCGACCAGCCCAATGCCAGCCAGCCAGCCAGTGGCGCGTTTGCTCGCGACATGACTTTTCTTTTTGCCACTTCTTTCGGAGTTCACTGGCAGTAGCACTTTTTTTTTTTGGCTTGGTTTTACGGTTTTATACGTCGCCACGAGTGTACGGGAAGGCCAGCCCGGCGCGCGCGTGACCGGCGGCGGCGAATCGGCGTGGGCGTGGGCGTGGCGGCGGCGGCGCACGCGGTTTCCGGTTTGGTTTCGTTTGCCGTCGTGCGGTGCGGAGTGGATGGAAAGGGATCGCGTGCGCGGGGGGGTGGGGTTTGTGGTCATTTACTGCCAACGTACACATTGGTTGTGCACCGTTAATATTTTCACACACACAAGTAGTGAAGGGTAGTAATACATTGGGTGGTTGCAACAGATAAAGGAGTTTTTCTTTACTTTGCCAAAACGTCGTCAACGTACGTACACCTGCGCGCTTGGGTACGTACATGCTTTCAACTGAAGGTAGTAGCTCGGCTTGTTGGATTCATTCGCGGATTTATCAGCAAGCAGTACCTCAGTGTCAGTGGTTTCCTCTGGCAGTAGAATCTGACTTACATACTGACATCTGGTTTTGGTAAAGTGGTTAAATACATCTGACTTGATCAACAGACTTTTCAGAGTCAAACTTGGTCGTCATCCTACCGATCCTCTCACACATGGTCAACGGTAAAAAGGGTCTGAATTCTGATGAATACAGCCGCCGCCCCTGCAAACGTCACTCTGCCTGCATGTATATACCACTTTGTGAAGGCATGAAAGGCAGTCAAAGGGAAAGTTTCGTCAACGTGTGTTAGCTTCCAGGTTCCAGCTCAGCAGAATATATACTACTGTCTCACAAAAAAGAGTACGTAAAAAAAGGTTACATTTGAAATAGCTAAAAAGGGCGTGGACGACGGGAATCCATGGACATGAGTGGATAAGAACACGTGCATGCATAAATCAAAATTCATTTAATATATCTTTATTCTCACACCAGATATGTCCCCTTTTTAGAACCTCGCTTTTGTTTTCAAGAATTATTTGCTTGTTCATATATATCGTGTCCTAAAAGGCCAAATAAAAAAAAGGGGGCATAATATATCGATCATATTTTGTTGCGTGCATTCAGGCTTACAAAAGGATAGGTTACCAATATTCTTGACCACTCGCCACTAAAAGTATGGATGCCTTTTCTTCTTCGTGAGAATGGTATCTCAAGAGAGCTAAAAGGGATTAGCGTGTCCAAGGTTGGATTATTATCTTCAGCAATTAGCATGGAGTCTTTGGGCCGGACACCTGCGTCAATACAAGGAAATGAAATCCGTCTTATGGTGAGCACCACATGTACAATGTTATAAAAAAAACGTTGACCATCGAGGGGTAAGATCTCCCTAAGGGCACTGTAATTAAGGTAAAAGATCTCAACAATCTTGATGTTCGAGAAAATCTTTGAAATTCGGCGAGGGGGGCTTTTTTTAATAACATGGCACGAGCTACTAACTCGTATTGACAAGGGGATCCGTTTAAATTTGATTACATGAAGAGTCAAATCTAAAGCTTGAGGTGCTACTAAAACTCTTGTAACCGCTGGGCTACAAAAACCCTTTTTATGTAGCGGGTGTTATTTTTTATGATGAACTTTGATGAATGATTAGAACATCTGTGGATTCTACGACAATGTCCAGAAGGTACATTAATCTGGTACAAAAGTCAGCTAATTCTGGTTGATTAAATAATGTTCTATGAGAAGTAATAAACTGAAATAAGCTAAAACAAGCTGGAAGTAATTCCATCTAGGTTAGTCCTTCGTGTCTCTTGGAGATTATGCTCGTGTCTTCAAGCAGATCTTGGACATGTCCAAGACCATCCGAGTAGTCGGCCTCGTAAGAAAACATAGGATTTTGGTTTGTCATGTTCCCAAGCTCTTCCATGGTTGATCTTCATCCGAGCAGTCGGCCTCGTAAGAAACCTATAGGAGCTCTTAGTTTGTCATGTTCGCAAGCTCTTCCATGGTTGATCTTCAATGTTGTCTTGAATCTCTTAGTCTTGGCCGAGTAGAATCAAGCAGCATCCGAGTACCTTCAGAGAGAAGCAATGAAGTGCTCTTGAAGTCTTGAATATGCATCACCATTCGGTGAAGCTTGGGTTAGATAATGAGAGTCATTTATTTGTATACCCCTAAAAAAATGACGGTTTCCTACATACCTCTGAAAAGTTTTTTTTTTGCAGTTTTTTTGAATATCTTGTTTAGCATAAAGAGCTGGAGTACCTTTTTTTTTTGCAATTGTGTTTCAATTCTTTTCGAAGAAATTGCGAATGCTTTTCATGCAGATCCGGAGCCTAAATTAAACCGACTATCCAAGGTCGATTATAACATCTTAATTGCAGATATCGTCGAGGGTGTGTACTTGAGTAACCACGAACCTCATTTTGTTCTTCCCATGTGTGTGCTTTCTTTTGTCAGTGGACGTGGGCTGTGCTAGGCATAGGCATAATACTATAATAGTCTCGGTTCCGGCCTTTTTGTTTCTTCATTCACGTGGAAATTACGAGGCTGATAAAGCAGCATTTATTTGTGACGACGCATTTTTATTTCTGCAAAAAGAAAGGTGTGGGTGGGGAGGAATATATATATTGTTATTATTATGGACTGATTGATTGATTGATTTTGAAAGAAACAAGAAAAAAAGAAGAAATCGTTCGTTCGTGCAACACGGGCAGGGAAACCAGGCGCACATAACGGCTAGTGCCGGTGGTGGTGTGCGATGTGGACGGGAGCGCGGCACCACGTGCACTCATCAGTCATCAGCCCCTCCCCCGTCAGATCTGTACATGTGGTCGAGATCAAAGTAAAAAATTAAAATTAAAAAAAAAAAGAATCTGCGTGGACGACCCACGGACCCAATGGGATGGGCAATGCCAATGCCAGTGGTGGCGCGGAGGCAGCCAACCGACCCAACGGCCCGCTCTGCCACTAGCAGGTTACGCGGCTGGGTGCACCGGGTCCACGAGGCAGGGGCAGCGGCTTGGTTGTGTATTGGTATGGTCTCCATCTATCCAAGCTATTGACTTTGCAGGCAGGGCCGCGTACTGTACTGCCGAAGCAGCAGCAGGTGACCATTGATTTCGTTCTACTACTAATTAACTACTAGTACTCCGTAATTGGGTTACTTAATTAATAATCAAAGCGTGCTGAGACGACTGAGATCGTGGGAGGTATAGTGGTGCTGCTGAAACTGCATTTGCATTTGCATGCAGCATGCGTTCGGTGGGTCTGTCTGCACCGATCGATCACTGTTTTTTTTTTTCACAAGAATCGATCTGTACAGTGACGCGAGAGCTGAGGTACAACGCGGCCAACGCCTGGCTGGAGTGGACCACTGTGCGGGCGGCGTGTGTTTGTCTTCAGTGCACCGAAAGCGTATAGTAGCAAATTCTTTTCGTTTCTCTGAATATATATCCAGTTTGCAACGGTTCCTTTTTTTTTTCCTTTTGGTTTCTCCTAACATTTTTCGCTATACTATGCATGTGGTGGCATCTACCGATCCTATTTGATCGCTTCAACTTATCAATCATGATACATTATTTTTCTCACGCAACAAAACAACACTCAGAAATCAATGTGTGTTCGATATGCATCATGTATTGCACCAGCCGGATTATCGATCAGCCCGCAGCAGGAACCATCGTGTTTTCCACGGCTCTCTATGCGACCGTCACATGCATCTGCAGATATATGAGGCTGTTTGGTTCTCCGTCGTAAGTCGCTACGCCACGTTCATGGCTGCCACGAGACTTTAGCTGGTGTTTGGTTTGCAAATAAACAGAGGCAGCTACAACTTTTGCTTTGTCCTTTTATTCCCTATAGCTCATCGTTTAGTGCATACAGCTGTGACAAAATGGTAAGTGTGGCGGAGTTTTTGCTCGCCACCGCCACACCGCATGGCGTGGCCAACGATGGCCAACAACCAAACACCCCCTACTAGTTGACTTCTCTCACGCACACAGTATCTTTCTCCGTTTTTTCAACCCACACGGATACTACAACAAAGCACCAGTATGTACTGTAGTAATTAACAATTTAACATGCATGGTGAATATACATCTTTCTTTAAATAACAAATAAACTTATCAGTAGTACTACGTGCTAGCTACAGTATTGCGAGAAGCTCGAAGAAGTTGACCTAGCTACAAGCATGTAGTACTAGCTACCTACTGTACTTATTACGTAGACTGATCATGATGCCCCCCACACGTGCAGTCTATATGCGCACCCACGTATATACCTAACGATGCAGTCATGCAACCAACAGGCCGCCGGGCAAAGTGGATTATATATAGACAAATAATAAGCCGACATATTTAACCGCGTTTGGCCATGGCAGGTACACTTGCTACCGCGTCCACGTCACAGCTTCGAAAGGACACACAAACTATTTACAACTCGGCTCAGCTTGGGGCATAATGGCCGACCAACTGCTCCGGTCCGGCCGGTCAAAATCAAGCAAAGGAGAGCAAAGATAGCCACTAGCCAATGCAATAGCCAGCAGCTAGCATGCAGAACCCGACGCAGGAACAAATCAGCAAACGTTAGCAACCCGTCGACCGACCGGTTATATATATTTAGCCTCCTGATGATGATGGTATATAGGCAATCAAATGGTTTAGTAGGCGTACCGAAAGCTGCATAAATATCGCATACTATTAGATTACCCTAAAGTTGTTGTTTTTTTTTCTTGTGGGTAACCCCTCTAGGTACTTATAATACTTTTTATGTGGTATCTTTGTGAATGGGCACACACCACCTACACTAGGAGTATGTCATCGCCATATTTTGGCTTATCAGCCACCGAGAAAAACAACCAAAAACGACATCAGCCGGCTTATTAACCACCGAAAGACCAAACGAACATGACACATGTCTCTTCACCAAAAGTAAAAGTTACTACTCTGAAGGCCTCCAGATACAGGTAGTAAATAAAGCTGCTTATCATCACACTCACATACTAGATACAAAATCAACATGCCTATTCTATATCTATATATGTATTGGTAAATATATATTTTATACCATGAACATTATTGCCGTGGTTGTTCAACGTGAACATTTTTTCTTACAACTCGAAAGAAGTACTCCCTCCATTTCAATTTATAAATTGTTTAGATATGTCCAAATACATTGACTTTTACTATATGACTTACATATCATATACTCCCTCTATACTTCGTAATTTAAGTTATTTTGGATAAACATTGAGAATATAAATTATGAACACTAAGTTGTTGAGTAGATGATTTATCTTGAAAAGTACTTCATAAAAGCATACATCTATGATATTCTATTTAAATAAATAAAATAAAATAAAAAGATTATGCTTTGAAGATCATATCACTATTTAAAATGACTTGAATTACATGTACGAATGGAATATTTAGGTACATAGCAAAACCTAAAAACACCAAATGGCCTACAATTTGAGATAGAGGGTGGTACCGAGTAAGATAATCATGACCTCATTCTGACAAGAACAAAACATTTCTTAAATTAATTGTACAAAAGCTACACAGATTTCGTGGCACATTTTTCTATTCATCTAGAGCACTCTCTGTAGGCGATGCTTCTGTAGAGGGCCGCAACTCTTTGCCTGCGAGAGCCAAAATGAAGCCCCCAACAAACAAATTCATCAGCTTTTCTTTTTTCATTCCGTAGTTCATTTTTGGGAGGAAAAATCCTTCTGATCTCAACTTTTCCTCAATTAGGAAACTAGATTTTTAGACCGCTCCAACTCTTGAAACCCACGTTAACCATCCTAGATTGCACCATGTCAACCACATCCTCAAGAGAGGTAAATCGAATTTTTGTAAAACTCAGGGAGGTTAAATAGACTTTAAAAATATTTATAAATATATATATTTTAAAACTATCCAAATATTTTTCTAGAACAAAGATGTATTTAATTTAAGAATATAAGAAACTAACCGACTTATGATTTTAAATTTTCATAGAAAAAAATGTTTTTTAACCCAGTAAAAAAATGTGGATCAAGTTTCATGTTTTCCCTAAAACCATGCTGTATATATATGGGCTTTTTTTTATAGTAATTTTACAATTTTATTTGAAAAGTATCTTATTGACTTGAGCAGGTGCACATACATATCTTGAGGGCCAGGGAGACATTTTATTAGCAATCTGATGAATGCATATGGACATATGGTACCAACCCCACCAGCTTAATTTGTATCGTTTTGTTGTTGATATCACGTACACGCATGCATGGTCCGCTTAATCAGCTCACGCAGGACGGCAGGATTAGGTGTTGCGTACGTGAGCTCCTGCCTGCAGGCCCCGCCCGTCCAGGGGAGACGAGAGACCAACAACTACTCCTGTCCTGTCACGTCCACCCGTACTGCAGCAGCTGACCCCAGACAGCCTCCACCGGCCCCGTACCCGTACGTGCTGCATGGGGACTTTTAATTGTGGTTAGTACAACTACGTTTCAGTTTCTAATCGTTTTCAAAACAATATCCTGCAGGCCAATGTCCAGCGCATTAATCAAGCCCCCGTGTGGTTCTGGTGACTAGACTATCTATTATTCCTCCAATGTGATGTCTAGTTGCTTTGCTGGTGCCCGTGTCGTGTGAGTAACCGATTGACTAGCTAATTAATCATGATTCACGACTAGCTTTGTGGCTTTGATTGCACTCCAGATTCTGCTCTGGCATGCTTAGTATGAACTAGCTTATCAATCTGTGTATGTACTCTCTCCGTTTATAATATTATAATTTGTTTGATTTTTTTTATTGCTAACTTGTCTTATTTAAAAAAATTATACAAACATAGTTAAATTTAAGTTATTTTTATAGATTATTTACTCCCTCCATTCCAAATTGTAAGTCATTTCAAGAATCTTGAAGAGTCAAAGTTTCTTAAGTTTGACCAAACTTATATAACAATATAATAATATTTATGATGTCAAATAAGTATTATTAGATTCGTTATCAATTATATTTTCATAGTATACCTATTTGATGTTATAAATCTTTATAGTTTTATCTATAATTCTTGGTCAAACTTAAGATGCTTTGACTCTTCAAGATTCTTAGAATGACTTACAATTTGAGATGGAGGGAGTATTAAATAAGCAAGCCACAACAAAAAAAAGTGATATTTTGTAAATTTTTTTTAATAAGACAAGTGGTCAAACTTGAGGTTAAAAAAATCAAACGGACTATAATTTGGAACAGAGGGAGTTTATATAAACACTAAAAATTTCATAGATAGATAAATTAAATATGTATTTACAACTAATCATCAAAACAGATTATCTTATATTTCTCTATATATATGTAACACGATGTCCATTTAAAACAAAAATTCTGTAAGAGTACTTGTATAAATTCATTATCAATTACTCTATGTATTTTTATCCTTCGCAAAGGACTATAATAACAGGCTGGACGAAAAGCTCGTTGAGCCAGCTCAAAGTTAGTTCTATTTGTAATAGTAGATGTTGCAGCTCCAAGTTAGCACCGAGATGACTGCAAATCCTTCGAGCTTCATCAGCGGACCGCCAACGCAAGCAAAAGTTGGCGGTGGACGGTGGTAAGCAACAGTGGTCTGGTCTGCCCAGAACCCTCCTTGCCAGCGGTAACATTGGGGGGTATGCATCAGCTCGACGATTCTGTTGATAGCAGCCCGAGTCATTGCAAGGGTGTCACGCAGGAGGATACTGTAAACATTGAGGCCCTGCGTTTCATGAAAGCAGAGTGGTCTTTTAACCAGAAAAAAAAGGATATTCCCAGCAAAAAAAAAAACACTTACAAAAAAAAAACGCTCAAGTACTGAAATCATAGAACTTACAATAGAAGGATGTACACTAATGTAGTGAAGGTTTTGAGTGGCCAGCTTTAGCTTATCAATGTCGCTTCCATTCACCAACAGAACCATCTTTGTATCATCCATCTGGTCAGTGTATTGCACAGTGTTTTTTGTCTTGTGGCTACGGACTTCCAAGTCTCAAAGACCAAGAGCTATACAAACGAAACACGGACCAGTAAATTTTAAAGCAAACATTATAATAGCAAACAATGAATTCCTATGTTAAAGGTCAAGACATTTTGCTGTAAGGGTTTTTTTCCTGCAGGACAGAAAAGTTCAAGAGTGCAGTGAATGTTTGCAGACAAAATTTATAACCACGTCGGAAAAATCTGGTAAATAGCTATTCAACTTTTTTGTGAAAACATGATCCTAGTAAACTAAGTTGATGTTAATGTGATTTAAGTTCGTAAAAGCAATTAAATATTAATGCATACATTTTTAACAAAATGCAAGAGGAATCACCAGAAAACATTGCATAAACAAACATGATTTGTCATACTGCTAAATAGATTTTAGTAAACACAATGCAGTTCGGGAAGGTAGGAAAACATAGTGAGCTCACAATAAAATCTGGGAACAAACAATTATTGAACCTGTCTTGAAAACTTGATCCTAGGAATTTAAGTTGATGGTAGTGTCATTAAATCAGAGAACAGCCTGTTCGGGACAGACAAGGCAATCTTAGGCCCATGCATGGTTGCACCACCACGGAACTAGTATTCATAGTTTAGTTGACTGAACGCCAAACTAGATAGGATGTTTCTAGTAACCTCAATATGAATAAATGTATCATTATTCATTCAGTAAACCTGGGGGCTACGCAATGTTCCATGCCCGGCTCTTCCAGTTCCTTTTTGCTGGTCAGGCTTTCTTCCAGTGCCACTCACTTTACTGATAGTTTTAGTTGTATCCCCTGTAAAGACAAAGGAGGGACCAACTTATTAGAATACGGAACTGTTATTTCATCGAGATGATATACAAGTCAGAGGAATAAAAATTCAGCATATTCTTAATTCAAAAGAAAACCAGCATTATTCATAAGTCACTGCGATACTGCAGAAGTGAATTGAAGCTCTATTCATGTCAAATTTTGGTCTGATTAGGTACCAGTTAGAAAAGCTTGAGTTGACCAAAGATAAGATGGTAAAGTCATACAATAGATCAATTGTTGTTGAAAGAAAGTTGAGAAGACTAGTATTGAGAGAAATGCCACTAATTAAAATGGTGATTTGAATCTAGTCAATAGGGGAAGTACTTACCAAGCTCCTTGATCTGGTGTCCACATGGTCTTGCTAGAAAGTACTTCTGGTGGAATCAGCACTTCACTTGCTGGAGCCAAAAGATTAGAATACCCATTGAAACAGAAACCTGGCAGATTCCGGAAACGGAACAAATATTTAAAACAAAAGACAATGATGAACTCACGTGCATTCAAATATACTAAAAGCACATTTTCAAACGGAGAGAAAGGAAATAGACTTCTTAACAGATGATTAGATGTAATCAGCTAGATCTTGGCAAAACAGAAGGAAATTTCTATGTTGAAATCTTGATACCACAGAGTGCTGACAAGACAGAGATGATTGATGTTATCATCCTAGAAAAGTTAATGTTAAAATTGTGCTCCAAAAGATTGGAGGATGTAGCTTTCATGGTGCATGTTGAGCTGTTTACAAAGCAAGGCTGTACCCATTTCCCTTAACAAGAACGGAATAAAACAAAATTCAGTGCAGCAAAGCAAAAGCAGGAACAGAAACTGAAAGACAATGAGTAAAGCAAGTTTGAGGGGGCAGACGGAGCACCTATCATACCATCACATGTTGATTCACTAATCCAAGAAAACTTCAGAAGTAAAATTTGATAATAAAGCCAGATATAAAATCCCTTAGTCTCAGAAGGCCTAAAACATTGTAAACTGTTGCTGCACAGTAACTGAATGCAGCAGAAGGTAAGCAGGCAGAATCAAAGGACTAGCCGCACAAGGGACGAAATGAAAGGAAGAAGCAATTGGACTAAGATCTGACAGAAATACTGAAGCTCCACCTACAACCACAAGTAACGCAATGAAATTGCAGATAGATGTTTCTCGTGCAGGGCCTCGGACACAAAACTGACACCTACATGCCTAAATAGATCAGCGCTGAACATTGAAATCTGTTCAATGCCACTGACAGTAATTGCTGAAAAGGAACCTTGGGACTAAGCAATCCTTGAAAATACGCGAACCAGCATACTCCTCAAGGCTAAACATAATTGCAGTCGAATGAAAGCGCAAGAATCTTGCTAAATCACTATATTTCAAGCTGATCGAATTTGTACAGTTGTGATTTAGGTGCAGGATTGCTCGGCCACTTGCCTGAATCCTAATTCGCCGCCAGGAGAGGACATGTGAGAGGGAGGAAGAGAGGGGATCCAGACCTTCACAGGCACGGCCCTGCGCGCGGCGGCAGATGGCGTAGCGCCGCCGTCGCCGCAGTTGGCGCGGGCCCAGCGACGCCGCGCGCGCGAGGGACCGCGTCGGGCGTGGAGAGAAGGGGCACGTGGCGGCTGGAGTTGCGCCGGCGAAGCAAGGCTGCTGCTGCGGTGGCGGAGCCGCTCCTGTCCGCGTGGGCTCTTCCTCAATTTTGCTTGTTATCTTGGTGGCCTTTCAGCAAGAGCCCACGCTGAAGCCCACAGATCATGGCGTGTGATAGGATATAGCCCAGGGCCTTTATCTCCTCGTGTTGGCCACCGCGCGACGCGAGCACAAGCGGCGCCACATGTTGGACCACTTGCTCCTCCTCATTCGAGATGCCGGCCCGCTCACCTGTGCACAGCTTTCCTTTCTTTGTTTTCTTTTTTCTTTGTGCATTGGTCTCGTGCCTTCGGATAGTAGAGCCGATAGAGTAGAATAGGATATAGATAGTTATAATGTTTTAATGAAATTTATTAGAATTTGTTTTAGTGTTTAACTGATTTTTCATTTACATGAGTTATTATAATATTTTAATGACGTCAGAATTTTACTTTCCTCTTTTATTTTGGTTTAATTTGAATTTGTTAGGTTGATTTAGAGGAACTAAAATTCGTCCAAAGGTTCATTTCTTTTTATGGCTGCTATCAAATAATAAGATCCTAACAAAGGGACAATTTAGCAAAAAGGATGGAAATAGAGGACAGTAGATGTCTCTTTTGTTATGAGAAGTCATGTTAACACTTGTTTTTTTTATTGTTTAGTAGCTAAACAATCATGGTTAGTCCTTTCTCAAATCTAGAATATCAATTTAAAAGATACTTTTGAGTCTGATGGCAGTTTTTTGGATTAGGTATGCCAACTTTAGTATAAAAATGGATAATTTTTGTATCCAACAAACAAGCAAGAGATGATGAGGGATAAAGTAGAAAAGCTTTAAAAGCGAAGGCAAGCTCTCAAGTCATATATTCCTACTAAAGGCGTTCTCACCTCGCCAAGTTATGTGGGCTTCATAGCTCGAGATGGAAGAGAGTTTGCAAAAACCGGAGATGTCAATGACGAAGAAGGGGAGGATTTGAATGGAGGACTTGATTGTTTTGCTATGAAGTGAACAAGTGAGGTGAAGGTGTAGTGAAGCTTGAGTACAAGAGGATATTGGGTGGTTTTATGTTGGTTTTGTTTGGTCACAGTGTTTATATAAGGGATCTTGGTTGAGATTAGAGTGCTTTAACTGTCAGACACTGCTTCTTTCTATGAGTTGTAAGCCTGTAACTTGAGTTGTCTTTTGTTAATGAAAGATGGATGTCTAGCCCTAAAACTCTAAAAAAAAATACTAAAATTATAGTTTTGTTGATAATTAAAACAAATACATTGGTCAGAAAAAGTAAAAATAAGAACTCTAACTCACTATGTCCTTTTGGGCTAATATCTCCTTGGGCCTCAATCAAATTGCACCTAATACCATAACAGTCTAAATTTGGTATTTGAGTCGACTAGACCCATTGGATATTAGTAGTTTCCATGTATTGATATTCGTTCACTATACAATCCATATCAAAAAATTGACAAATCTAAAAATCGTAAGTTGTTATATTTAATAGGTATGAATGTGGATGAACCACAAATATGGGTATAAATTGGTTCAAATGCATGGATATGGGCCCTCCAATCCTTAGGTAAGTTCATTTGGTCCTGTTCATTACATTGATCCAACTCTTGACATGCTTTACTATGTCCTTATTTGCATATTGATCAAAGCATAAATCAAGGTGGAT
Organism: Microstegium vimineum; assembly: GCA_022036555.1. Lineage (NCBI taxonomy): Eukaryota > Viridiplantae > Streptophyta > Magnoliopsida > Poales > Poaceae > Microstegium > Microstegium vimineum. The sequence continues at coordinate 13,128,477 of CM039133.1, forward strand.
GAACTGGCTGACCTTAGGGTGGGGCTCTCCTCGGATTTTTTTTTTTTTGCAAAATCCACCCGTTTTCTCCTATACTATTCCTACATGCAAATACACACATGCATGTGTTACAATAACTTGTAACATCAATTACCATGTACTAAATCACTTGGAGAGTTTGTAGACTTGCAGTATAAACTCTAATTATATTCTCAAGAAGTTCTGGGATTCAATTGCTGGGAACACTCCACAAACTCCTCCTTCCTCCCTTTTCCACCATTGCTTCATCCATAGCTATTGTCATCAATCCATTGAGATGTTGATGGAGGAAACAAGCAACGGGTATGGGTTTAGCATTTTAGCAAGATTTTAAATAGCCGACTATAGCTGCTAGGAAGGGTAGCTGCTTTGGCATTTAGCCCACTAAATACCGACTATAGCCCTCTAAACACCGTAACACAGCCTTGCCACTAAATTGTCTTAGCTCGCTATTTAAAACATTGCATTTCAGGAGGTGGATGTCACATTAGTAAGAGTTCTGGCGCATGCACAACCACTAGTTGATGTAGCGCACATGGTAGTGGAAACTGTTCACATGGCACATTGGCGGAGTACGAGCAGGGGCGGATCCAACACCAGGGTGGGGTGGGCTCGAGCCCCACTACCACTGCTCGGACCATGAAGCCCCTCCTACAAATTTGTACCTAATCAAGCTTGAAAGGAGAGGTTAGGACTAAAAGATTATGAGATAAGCCCTCCGTGCTTATTTTCCTAGATACGCCACTGAGTAGGCACACTATACATGGGGTCCTTCGCCCGTGAATCTGTGATGCAAATCATATCCAACTTCAAATCAAAATTTTTAATCAGTTTGTAAATTTTGATTAAAACTAATTATAAAATGTTGTTGAGCCTACTTAGTAATATCGGTTGGTGGATCCACTGATCGTATTGAATTTAGACCATTGGTTGATGCTCACTACTACAGAACTTTTTTGCGCGGCGGCTAGTTTTGGTTTACGGCAGCGACACAGTTAAGATGCCCGCTTCGGTTAATGTAGATTTACTGCAGCGGGCGCGTTACGCTGCCCGCCACACTTAACTCTTTATGGCTGCGGGCGCCTGGGTAGCCAGCCTAGGGAAGCCGGCCACCCAATTACCGTGGCGGGCAAACAGCGTGCCCGCCACAGAGCCCAAAATATTGACACTGCGCAAATTGATTTTTGTAGTAGTGGCTTAGAACTGATGTAAATGGAATACATATGGCCGGCTGATAAAGCAATAATACTACAACGCAATTACACTTAATTTTATTTGTTAATATGATCAGTTCCAAAACCACTGGTACAAATTCTTTGGAACTGACGTACAAGTGTATTCTGTAGTGGTGCTATTTTGTAAAGGATAAACACATCGTGGACATTATTTTCTTATATAATAGTATCTTTCATTCATTTTTTTTTCAATATATACAACTAATGCAAATTTTCATTATAGATTGATCACCCTATGTCCTGTAAGTTGGAGCATGAGGTAAAGGAATCATGCTTGTTGGTTCCTCTTCTTTTCTGCTGCAATTCGTCTCTGAAATTCTCCAAGAGCCCAAACTGGGAATAAGTTACGGTAGTTGCCATAGTTGAAGTAAAAGGAACAATTGAAGCTCCCAATGTGTTCCTGTGATCAAAGATGGGAGGGGTTTAGCCTGCCTGACGTGTGTTCCAGAAACTATAGACTATGAATTCTACATACATGAGCTTTCTATATGTGCATTCAGGTACAACTCATATCCATATGATTGTACATAAGAGGATTTTTTATACCATTATGAGCCATTTATAATGATTTATAATAGGAATTATATTATAGGATTTCTCAATTTGTAATACTCGATGTAATTGCTAGTTGAATGCATGCTTTGCACAGAGGTTGAAATAAATCATTTCATCTTTATAGCCTCCAACTAAGTTTACTGATGATAAATCTAAGTGAAAGATAATCCCGACAACTACCAAATAGTGAGGCCTAAAAGGTGAAGACGACTTACTTGTTGGGGAAACTCTCCTGACTCTTGTTGCATATTGATCAGTTCTTTTGCAGCACCATACAGTGGTGTTGGATCTCGCTCAACCTATTTTGCGCACCAAATGTATATAAATCTTAATGTAATAGTCTCATCATGCTCCAAATGTAGCAATGTCTGGAATATCTACCTGTCCAGCGAAAATTAAAGCCAACATTGCCCAAGCAGTATTCACTGCATGAGGACTACTGGCCTCTGCATAGACCTATTAAATATTTAAATTAAAACCATCAGACAATGATCTATAATTCTTTTAAGGATTGAACTAATCGATGGACTTGCTAGATGGGAGCAGTTCACGTGATAACATTCAAATCTTTCATCTGAGACCAAATATATGTGTACCATACAATTCTAACAAATATCAAACGTGAAACGATCAAGAAGGAACATAGTTAGGTAAAGGAAATTAAGAATTACCTCAGTTTCATTAGAAGGGTAAGTCTCACCCCATCCACCTGTACTTAGCTGCTTTGACAATAGAAATCTGCATGCTTTCCTAATGGAAGAACTATTTTCATAAGTTCTTCCAGAAACAACTAATCCTTGCACTGCAAATAATGTCCCATAAGTGAAACATACACCCCAAGTACCAAACCTGTTACATGATTAGTAAGTTATTGTCTGTGTGCATTAAAAGAATGGTAACAATATACAGTAGACAAGATGATTTTAAATACCATGTGCCATCCATTCGTTGTTTGCTCTCAATAAATTTGGATGCTCCTTTAATACATTTTTTTTATCTCTTCATCACGGTACCCTGGATACAACTCTCTGAACATAACAAGAGCTTGAATTGCTGATGACGTGCATTCAACAGATCTATCAATTTGTTGAACACAAGAATTAGCTCACACACAAATGAAAAATAGGATTAATGGTCTTCAAGTGAGAAGGTATTGTTTTTTCTTACGGGTGATCAACAACAATGTTCAGAAAAGTCTCAGAAGGGTTGAGAACCTATTGCGAACATAATTGATGTGAGTGTGTCATCAGCCATGACAAAGCAAACATGAACAACAGTTCAAAATCCTGATCAACAAACCCACAAAACATGCATCCATGCATGGAAAACACTTATTTTTGCTGGAAATGCAAGATTAAAGAATATTTAATTTCCTCGCATAATAAGGTTCATCTCCCTGTCATTATTTGCTATGTGTATCTGCTATCAACTTATGAACCCAAAATTACTAAAACTTGTTTGCAGAGTTTAAAGTACGAGCAAAATACTTGGTTGCTTCCAAGTATTGTCAAGTCTGGAAATAATAAGGCTCTTTTTCGACCAAAATCTCATATTTAAATCGATGAACATTAACTATATATCATAAAAAGCTAATAAAATTAAATAGTCCCTGTTATATTATTTGCCATTGAACCTGTCTTGTTGCACTGGGCCAACTCATTGTATTTTTTTTTCCTTTAAGGGTTTCTTGTCTATGCTAGGGAATTCGTTCACAAACTCAGTTCTACACACTAATAACAATGCAACATAAAAAGTACTCACCTCCAACAAAGATGCAGTTCTCTTACACTCGTATGTTGAAGAAAAGGTGCCATCTTTGTTCTTCAATGGAAATAGAAATGGTGATTAGTATAATTTATGTGAAATAAAAGATTAAATTGTCTCGATAATAATCCACGAAAGCTTTAGTGGTGGTATATTATGAATTGGATTTTCCCATTAGAAAAGTTTTTTTTTTATAAAGGACTCAAATCTTTGTTCTGCTGTCAGTACTCATTATTTTGATTTTAGCCAATGCGTTTTGCAATATCTTACTCCTTGCATCCTCAAGTATAAGGCATCCAAGCAACTGTAGTACACATTATGTGGTGAAACAAATGACACATGTAACCCTCTCTAATTACGTATTTGGATTGTTGATATATATTAATAGTAGGTATGCATGTGAGTGTTGCTTTTTGGAGGGTTTGTACTTTGTACCTCTAGAACCCCTTATAATTTGGGACAAATTTGAATGCTTGTATACCTTATGTTATTAATATATATATATATATATATATATAATATATATATATATATATATATATATATATATATATATCCCTTATACAGTGCCTTTTTAGACGAGCTTATTACATTTGTACGCCCCCTAGCATACCTTCTGCTTGTTTTAGATCTACGATCGAGAGGCCTGTAGCTAGGCACATCAGAATTCCGCAAAAGGGCTCTAGGCTGGCTTACTAGAATGGATTTGGGTTCCAATTCCAGCAACGTAGGACTGCGCAAGTGTAAGTGCCTGGGTGTGGCCTAGGACCTATGCCTAGTTGGAGGGGTCACCTCACTAGATGACATGAGCGCCGCCACGAGTCGTTCACCACGGCTCGCTGCTACCGTGCCTGATGGTGTCTAACCTACCAGAATCCCACTTTCGTTCCACCCTAGATGAAGGGGTCAAGGTTCTATGGAACTCTTGTCTACCTGTTGGGGGTGGGTACGAGAGGGTTCCTGACTTCAGGAGCGAAGCTACAGTGTAGCTTGTAGTTGTCTATACATCCACAAAAAGTTGAAAAATCACTATTAGAAATAGATTTTCAACATGGTTGTAGATTAATTTTTCAAATCGGTATCGTTTTAATTTTCTCTTGCTTCGCCACTCTGACTCCGATCTTAAGTAAGCTGTGGTTCTCCGGTCAGACTGTTAGAATTGCTGAGCCCTGCCAGCAGCTACTATATGATATGCTGGGGGGCGGCGGGCTTCTTTTCCTTTTCCTGCATTTATGGCGGGCCATTGCAAGAATGCAGCCAATGCTGAGGCGCAGGGTGCCACGCACGTTGTTCTCCATCAGCATATAGCCACGGTGCAAGCACTCCATATGGTCCATGGAAGTGACAAAGTCCAGGCCGATGTGGGCAATATGCTTTGAAAGCAGTAGCTAGCTCGAGCAGTAGTTCAACAACAATGTGCAGGTCCAGCATGAAGAAGTTCGAGAGGGGATGGAGTTAAACTTCACTTTAGCAAAGATGAGGTGATTGAAACCCCAAGCTAGACAGCTCACAGAACAAGATCTAGAAAACATAGGCTTAACTAATACAAACAAACCAAACGATGGTGCCTCTTAATATATATTGCTCAACACAGGGTTATTTCCCAGCTAGATATAGGCTTTAGCCTAGGAAAAGAAACTAATCATTCCCTATAATAATTAAGAAAATGATAATTTTTTTGGATAGAGTCATACCATAAAAGAAAACAAGCAATCCACTGCATCATATAATCTTTCTTCTTTTATGGGATCACCCACAAGATTGGAAGAGATCTTTGATAACAGCAACAATGCCTATATATAGAAATTAAAATTAGGGATTAATCGAAGAAAAAGCAAGAAGCACTCTACACATGACATTCTGTGCATATGTACGGTTGCTTAGAAATGCCATGTAACAACTCGATTCTCTACCAGTATTTTTTTTTGGCAAAATATATAGTAGCACATTGTAAGTGCTCTGTGTTATTATGCGCTCATTATATTTGTTATATATGAGGAAAGAATATTTTTGACCCTCCAGATAAATCATACATAGCTTTGCACTGACCTGAATTGCTTCTGCCGTAGAATCAGATACGGACCATCCATTGTCCAATGTTGAATGAGCCCATGAACCTTTTGATCTATGGCGGTAATAATTTTCATGGTCGGGTTGGTTTTCAGGGGTCTAAAATCATGCATGTCAAAATTTTCTATGCAAATATTGTAAAAAATTACAATACATAAGAGTATCGAATAAATACAATTAAACCTGTAAACTTTTTATGAACCCATGAGCTTTCTGGAGTGTTGGAGAAAACTCATGAACCAGGTCAGTCGAGCAATATGCTTTGACAATAAAAGCTGTATCCCATGCTTGCGTGCCATCATACACCTATGATAGACCGGCGGATTAGATTTCACAATCACCTGGTCAAATTGCTGTTTCAACATTTAATTTGCCACATCATTTTGAATAATTAGTAGAGCAATTTGCTGGCCGGTGTCCAGTGCAACAAGGCAGGCATAGGCAGGCTGGAGACAGTAGCAGCAGACACGGTGATGGCTAGGACTGATAACATCCTCTGTCTATGTCCTCGATCCAGAATGGGGATCTCTGATATCTTATTTCGGTAGCAACATAGATTGGGTATGGTCACAAAAAAAGGATGGAGATAATATATTCTTGAATATATTTTAGAAATAACTAGATTATACGAGGGAGAGTCTTAAAAGGAGAAATAAGATATCAGAGAACAAGAAAAATGGATAAAGAAAAATAGAATTGAACTCCAGACCACTTATGGTATTGGGCATTGTAGCATTCAAATGTCACCACCTTAGTTAATAGAGTGTCATGTACAATGTGTGAAATGCGAGCGAAGTTACATTTAGATAGACAAAAACAATAGATATACATTTTTATTTTCTTAAATTCACTATTCTAATAATTTTTTGAATGGATATTATTGGACAAATAGATTGTCTGCTTAAAGTTGAAGGATGAAGAGGGTGGAAGGTTTTCAACAGTAATTAGTCGATCTAAGCCATTCTTCTTAACTATGATATGACCAAGGAACAGAAATGCAACCAATACATAGGATATGACAGGATAATACCTTTAACTTCATGCCATCTTCAGCAAGCCATAAATAATCATAGATCCTTGGAAGCTGTCGCTTGAATGCAACCGAATTTGGATTTTCAACCCAACAACAAATCATATTTAGTGCCTACAAATAGAAAAAAAATATATAGTAGTTACAATCAATTCATGACCTAACTTTTTAGGCCATCCAAAATAATTATAGGTGATCTTATTAGTCAATAACAATCTACAAGTAGTTATAACTGCTGAAATGAATCACTCGTAATCTCTGAAAAGACTCCCAACAGCTGCAAAGAGAAGGTTTTGTGACTATATAAGCAGCTGTTTGGAGTCTTTGCAGAGATCACGACCTTCTTTAATTTTAGGACTTGCATGTTAAGGTTTGTGACATATGTAATAGGTGTCAACACAGGTAACAAGCTTCTTTAAGCAAGAACCAATGATTTGTTTCTTTCCTTTGTCTTGGTTGTCCAGCTAAGTAGTTAATAAATTCGGTTTCTAGTCTGCATGTGGTTCTGGGGAGTCAGAGTTGGTTCAGGTTTCTCGTGGTTGGCAGTAGCAAATGACAACTAGTACAAAGAACCTCTATGGGGACGGTTCTAAACATATTTCTACTGGCGTTCCGTTAGTGGGAGAGGTCAGTGAAAATTGTTCTCTCCAATGGCGGTTAACTGAGATCCGCCAGTACAAATTGATTTCTATAGACGGTTTTCTTCTAAAATAGAAAAAAAGAATTAAATTGTGGGAGAGACCCACTAGTAAGCCGCCCGACGGAGACGTTGAAGTCGCAAGTCACGTATTTTTTCGCGTAAGATCGCGTGCTACGCGGCCGCGGGGTTTCAAACCCGCAACCTCACCCTCGCGTGCTGCCTCCTCTACCACTCCACCCATGACTCACTTATGTCTATATTCCGTTTTGGTTCCCCACATATTACACTAAACCAAGTGAAAATTGATTGTTTGAGGCCATAAACAAATTCAAATGAAAAATTTGTCAACTACAAAGTTTCGTAATTTTTCAAGATTTACAACTTTTATTTTGGTTGTTTCTCCATCCGAGGTCGTTTACAAAATTTGAATTTTAAATTTGACAAATTCAAATGTAGTTTTCGATGACAAGATGATTTCAAATAAAAAGTTATCAACTACAAAGATTCATAACTTTTTGAGATCTACAACTTTCATTTTGGTTGTTTTCCCATCCGAAGTTGTTTGAAAAACTCAAAAAAATCAATGTCCAATTATTTCTACAGACAGTTTTCTTAAGAAACCACCACTAGAAATAGGATTTCTAGTGGCAGTTTCGATAAAACCGCATGTAGAAATACTTGATTTCTAGTGGCGGTTTTCTTAAGAAACCATTTGTAAAAATCGATTTCTAGTGGCGGTTCGGAACCGTTTTATTTCTACTTACACACGTTACGCGAAACCGCCTGTGAAAATGAAACACTGGCGTCAAGAGAAATCATCTGTGTACTAGTGAACTGCAATGTACTTCATATATCACACACAAACTTTCCATGAAAAAAAACTAATCATTGATCACGAGTACTTTCATCTGGTAATTTCCATCACAAATTGTGATTAAGAATATCTTGGTAAGTTGTTTATTTCACCAGAACCACATGCAAGAAGGTGGGATAGCATGAATAGTTGGTGATCGAGTAATATGAGTTTAGGTATTCCTATCGTATGTATTTCAAACTTCCAGATCCTTGTTCACACACTACACAAGTTGTTCATGCATTACACTGGATTTACTAACATGCTAGGTGGGACATCATTCAACTAAATAAACAGAAGATTGTTAAGGCACATTGGAATTAGCTCTGGTCTGGCACCAAATAAACAGAAGTTTATTGTGGCAGGAATAATGAGTCATGACTTGAAGTAAACAGAAGATTGGAGTCTAATGGGAAAGGGCAATTAAATTTCCTCGTCCATTATTAAGCATCAGAAGAATTGGCAGTTAACCATTTTTGTTGGCAAGCTAAAGAAATCAAATAACATTCCTGAATGCATTACCTTGTTTACTGGGCACACACAAAGGTACCTAGTACTTTCATCTTCATAATGGATATGTTTCATGATATTTTTCAGTGCTGTATCTCTTAACATCTTAGCCGGCCAAAAATTAAGCAATGGTTCCACAATTTTATTCACAAAAGTCCAAATAACGTTTTGCACAAACGACCTTGGGTAGAGAAGATCTTCCTGTTCATAGCAGAAACAACATGGAATCAAAAGGTTAGAACTATATATTTTGTAGTGCACTACCCATAGTAGTGAAAATGCTATATACAAGATAATTTCTGATATACTGATATAAAAAACAAGTTAGCAAAAGCTAATGTCATCTTGAATTATTGTGACCTAAAACTGTAACATATTTTTGTACGATGTGCAGGAGACCTGCAATCATGCATCAAGAAGAAGAATATAAAAGCAAATGCACTCCACACACAACAACCTCATCTAGGGACAGAATATGTACATATGCGCCTTTGGAAAAAATAAAGAAAATACCCAAGCAAACACTAAATGGTTCAACAAATTATCTGGCAGTCCAAACAGGTTAACCTTCTAACGCCTACAATACAGCAGAGGTGAGCCTCCTCCAAATCTGTCCAAGTCTCCAAGAACAAGCTAAATGCTAGTTACAATCCCATTGAATGAGTGAACATACAATCTTTGTGTTTCCACAAATCCATGCCCACAGGATTAGCAAGAAATTAGACCTCTTTTTATGTCCCTGGCCCCAAGGCAATAATCATTAACCACTAGCCATATAATTCTTTCTCATCATTTATAGGTGAGAAATCTGGCAAAACATGGAGACGGAAAAGGAGTGATTACACCTTGCTGGAGAAGATGCAACCAGATTGGATATGCTGGACATGTTATCAGGCTCTTGGTCACATGGAGTACAATGATCGGGGTGAGGCAATCGCTGATGGGGCAACCTATCAGCTGTCTAGGTCTTTTGCATCAACACAAACTCCCACAAATTATTATTTTTAGGGTACACATTTTGTAAGATTTTTTTGACTTGTGTCAACAAAGGTATAGGAATCACACACAACGCACTCCCAAACGGGGGGGGGGGGGGGGGGGGGGAGGGTGCAGGATATATATAGCTACAGTCAGCAATACAAGGCAGACAACTAGGCTATCCTAATATAAATGATTCTAATGGATCCTTTCCTAATACAAGAGATCTTGATGGATCGTTTCCTAATACAAGAGATCCTGACGGATCCTTTCCTAATACAAGGAATCCTAATGGATCCTTTCCTAATACTCGCGCGCAGTCGAAGCGGTAGGAGGATCACGAACGCAGAGGCTGGACCGAAAGTCAGTGAATAGCTGTACAAGAAGACCCTTGGTCATGATATCAGTGAACTGGTGGGCAGAAGGAACATGGAGGACCCGAATCTGCCCCAGGGCCACCTTCTCGCGAACGAAGTGGATGTCGATCTCGATATGCTTGGCGTGGCGGTGATAGACAGGATTAGCAGTCATGTAGATGGCGCTAACATTGTCGCATTAGACCACTGTAGACAAGAGAACCGACATGTGGAGTCCGGAGTCCCTGAGGAAGTTGCTGCACCCAGCAGCACTCGACAATGACATGCGCGACACCTCGGTATTCGACCTCATCACTGGAGCGAGAGACCGTAGTCTGGCATTTGGATCACCAAGACACCAGATTTTCGCCAAGGAAGATGCAGGAACCTGAGGTGGAGCGGCGGGTATCTAGGCAGTCTACCCAACCAGCATCTGAGTAGGGGGGTGATATGGTCGACGGGGCCGGTACCCAGGCGGAGGCCGGTAGAGAGCGTGCCCTTCACATATCGTAGGAGGCGCTTGATCAACGCCATGTGTGAATCACACGGGTCATGCATGAACAACCAGACCAGTTGAACAGGTACTGAAGGGCACCAGCGAGGCTCCGATATTTGGAGGGGGTCAACGACCATCACTACTACAGAAACATTTTTCCGTGGCGGGCAAATACGCTTTTGCGTAGCGGACAAACGCGTCCATCACCATGGGAAGGTCACGGTAAAGTGTTGCATTCTCGCGGCGGGCACGTTAGGACACCCGCCACGGTTAAATGTTTCAAAAAAAACAAAAAAAGAGAAACCCGCTGGCGAGCCCATTCTCGAGCCCACCGACGACCCGCGCCGCCGAGGCTCCACGTCAGCGGCGCCACCGCTCCGCGCTTTGCGCGACCCGCGCCGTGGCCCCGCGCGCCGCCGCTCTGTCTGGTGGAGAGATAGCGATTGGGGAGTGGGGTGTGATAGAGAGAGGCACAGAGATAGAGAATAAAGTAGGGATGTTGAAACCCTAGAACTGGTATATATACTTCTGTTGGGGATTGGGCCATCTGGGCATTGCCTGTGGGCTGGGGTTTGTAGCGACGGGCTCTATAAGTTGCCCGTTACGGTAAATCGATTTACCATAGCGTGCCCGTGGAGGAAGGCGTTCTTGACGTCTAGATCATGGATGGGCTAGGAACGCGAGGCAGAGATGCTGAGGACGGTGCGGGTCATCACCGGTTTGACGACCGGGCTTAAGGTCTCAGAGTAGTAGATGCGAGCCTGCTAGGAGAAGCCACGAACGACCCAGAGCGAGCCTTGTGCTGAGCCAAAGTTCCGTCGGAGTGGAACTTATGTTTGAATAGCCACTTGCAGATGACAATATTAGTGCTAGGGGGCGAGGGACAAGGCACTAGGTGCCGTTGGGGATGAGAGCATCGCATTCTGTTGATAACGCATCCCACCAGTTGGGGCCATCAAGGGCAATGCGATAGTTGGCCAGAGTCGCCCATCGTAGTGGAGAAGCCGCAACGGTCGATTGGACACAAACTGTCGGTCTGCATCCGTGTTACGAAGCGCGAAGGTGGAGATGGAGGCGCAGTGGGTGGCGCCTGGAACACCGCCAGTGGTGCTGGAGATGCTGTAGGGGGCTCCGTGGGCACCTGGAACGCCGCTAGGGTTGGCGGGGACGCCGCAGGGGGCGCCATGGGTGTTGCTGAGGGCGTTATGGGCGCCGTGGGCACCACAGATGGTGGTCGTGGACACCACAGATAGGTAGAGCCAAAGCTACTAGTTCCACCTGGGTGAGACCCACCTGGAAGGTGCATTGAGCCAACACCAGTTCCACCTGGGTGAGACCCACCTGTAAGGTGCATTGAGCCGACGTAGAAGATCGCCGGGTCCTGAGGATCCAGTAGCGCATCGTCCCTGCTGGGAAGAGCCTCATGCGAGTGCTAAATGCCAGTAGCTGGAGGATCCGCAAGTGGAGAAATTCCTTGCATCAAGAAAGTGAAGTGATGACAACATGGAGGCTGACGATGAAGTTGTAGCAAAGGGAAACACAGTCTCGACGAACACAACATGACGTGACACTATGACACACCGAGTAGCCATGTCTAGGCAGCGATACCCTTTGTGGGAAGAAGGGTAGCCGAGGAACACACACGGGGTTGAGCAAGGGGAGAGTTTGTGAGATGTTGTGACTCTGAGGTTTGGGTAGCAGAGGCAACCAAAAACACGAATAGAGGAGTAATCCGGGAGTTGCTGGTGGAGGAGTTGGTAGGGAATGGTGTGTTATATAGAGATGGAGGGGTGTCAGTTGAGCAAGTATGTGGCAGCAGCGAAGGCTTCAACCCATTATGGTGGTGGCATGGAGGCATGGAGCAACAAGGTGCGGATGGTGTTGTTGATAGTATGAAGTATGCATTCGCTTTGCCATTTTGTTGGGAGGTGTAGGGGCAAGAGAGGTGTAGGATGATGCCATGACCAGAAAGGAAATTAGTGGTGGCCTAATTTAAGAACTCGTGCCATTATGATCCTGAAATGCTTTTGGGTGACGCTGAACTACGTAAGTGCAAAAGCAATGAACTCAACAAGGTGGCGATGAACCTCAGATTTCTGGCGTAGTGGAAAAGTCCAACAAAAATGAGAATAGTCATCAAGCAACACAAAATAGTATTTGAACCCCGAAGTGCTCAAAACAGGGGATGTCCATACATCATAGTGAAGTAATTCAAATATGGAGTTAGTGATAGAAGTAGAACGACTGAACGAGGGCCGAGTGTGTTTGCCAAGCTTATAAGCATGGCATAGTGACCGCGACTGCTTTACACGAGACGATGGACATGTTATGTAGGGTGGCGAGGGTGGAATGACCCGGATGACCAAGATGGTGATGCTAGATAATGACCGAGGTGGCGAGGCTGCATGTGGACGGTGGCATGGGGGAGAGGGAGTAGAGACCCCCACCACTATTGGAGCGAAGAATCACGCGTCCCGTCTGCAGGTCCTTGTTAGAGAAACCCGAAGCGTCAAATTCAATGGAACATGAATTGTCGCGAGTAAATTGACGAACAGAAAGGAGCTAGATTGCACACAAGCAGGGGCGACAAGGACATTGTTAAGTTGGAAGGTAGTGTTGGTTGTCAACAAGGTAGAAGTGCTACAACAGGAAATAGGAATGTTACAGCCATTACCAACAGCAATGAAGGAATCAGAGTGAGGGAGGCGTGAGAAGTATACCATCCAAGGGTGACATGTGTGTAGAGTCTCTAGTGTCGAGGATCCAGGGGTTGGAACCCTAGAGTGACAGCTAGTTCAGGGCAGCAACAAGCCCGACCTTATTCCAGGAACCGGTGCCTGCTGTGAAGGGAATTCATGACTTAGGAAGACAGCATGCGAGGTCTTGTTCGCCTAGAAGATATCGGAGATCGCCATCCACAGCTGATGAGTGGTCTGATCCGGTGCCTCAGCGAGGTCGAGGACATCATCGCCAATAGTGTTGAGGAGCCAATTACGAACACAGGAGTTGGCGATAGTCCATGCCGTGTCCTTAGGGTGCGCCTCCTGTGTGCCATCGACGTGCAGGAGTAGGCCGAACTTGCCGCAGAGGGAGAGGAAGAAGGACAACCAGAGAGTAAAATTAGGATGCTTCAACTCGAGGGTGATCGGTCGGCACATGGGATTTGACTGAGATGGTGGCGTAAGGGGGAATAGAGAAGGCAGCTTGTGTTGATGTTGATGTGGAGGAGGCAGAGGTGCCGCTAGAGGAAGAGGCAGAGGTCATTGTGGCCACGTGGCAAGCAGGACCGGTGCCGCCGGCTAGGGGAGGAGGGCGCGACCTGGATGGTGGTGGCGCAGCAGCGGGCAGAGAGGTTGGTGGGCGTGTGGACTAGGCCCGGACTCGTGATATACCATGTAGAAAGGTATAGGAATCACACACTCCCAAACATGTTGTGTGTGTGTGGGGGGGGGGGGGGTGCAGGATATATATATATAGCCACAGTCAGCAATACAAGGCAGGCAACTAGGCTATACTAATATACATGATTCTAGTGGATTCTTCCTAAGACAAGAGATGCTGACGGATCCTTTCCTAATACAAGGAATCCTAATGGGTCCTTTCCTAATAGGAAGTGTTGAGACTGATTTTGGCCCAATTTAGAGGAATATCATCCAAATAGTTCTCTATAATTCTTCATCAGGATGGCAGGGTGCTGCTTAATGGTTTAGCAGGAGAAGAGATTGCAAGCCAGGATTTGCAGAAGGAAGGTCCACTGTCCCCGGCCAACACTTAATAGTCACTTTGATCTAATTTCTTATATTTGCTTCATGTTTTAAGCTTATTTGTAATTCTAATTGCACAACGGTACTTCTAGTAATTTTACTGTGACTGATTTGTATTGAAACTCAAAATTTCAGTTGGAGTAAAAATATTTTGTACATAACGGAAATAGCATAGTGCCTGATAAACAAAGCATTCGATGTGCCACGTTGGAAATAGACAAACCATATATAGGTACTTTGCTTTTATACTTACTAAATAATAAATACCAATCATCAAATATATTTTATTCCTAAAAAATGAAGGGTAACTTTGGATCTAGTCAAAACGTTGTAAGGCCAACCTTAGCACAAGTATCTCGAGCTTTGTTCCAATCGATCTCATCATATGGTATTTTGTAGATTTCCTCTCTTATTGATAATATGATTGGTGTAATTGGCCCAACAAACTTCTTTCCATATAAATAAGCCATTGGCATATATATCAACCGGCAGAAGCACCAGAAACGTCCTACATATGACAAATATAATATGACAGGTTTTTTCGTTCAAAAAAAAATTATTCCAGGTTTTTTATGTCATAAGAGGGGAACTCTATCGTTTATGCAAATGCAGATTAGGTGTATGTAAATGCCCCAAAATTCATTGGAATTTAAACATAATAATAGATTTCAAGCCCAAAGATTCTTTTCAACATTTAGATGACAAAATTTAGATAAATTAGTATCCAAACCAATTACTCATAATTACGATTCAAGTCCACCCAGGTTGATTCTATTCTCCATGTCCTAAGAAAAGTAATTAGAGGAATGTTATTTTATGGTAAATCTCATTTAATACGAGTACTTATTAGATATTTCACAATCCTCAACCTAATCCTGGTCATATTCCTGCGAATTCAAAACTCTATCATAGCAACATGAGCATTTTTTAGATAATGGAAGAGACTTCCCGCTTCTGCGTTACCATATACAACATTTACATTATTACATAGCATGGTTTTAAATGGCGGACTATAGAAATTAGCGGAAGCTTGGCCAAAACGCTATAGCGGCGCTATAGCGCGCTAATGAGCGTTGCGGTAGCTGCTTCTGAACGCTATTAGCGCTCTATTTTTTTTCAGTGTTACATAGTTTTCACGATATTACATAGTTTTAGCAACATGACCATGTTCCTATGGATAGACAAGAGAACAGAAAGTGTATTAGTCAGTATATATGAAATTGTTCTGTAGAGTCAAATACAGTTCCTGCCAAGCCATGCATGTATTTCAACAAATCAATTTATATATAGCATAGTATGTAATGACTGTCTATAATGCCTAATGCGATAGTAGTAATTAATATGAAAGAGTTGATACTTGTGTATGAAAGTTAAGTAGAGTTGTTCTAAGAAACGAATATATACCTGGATGAAATGGAAGAAAATATGGAACAAGCCACAACTCAGGAATGGTCGAATTATTCACATTCCAGTCATATAAGCCGATCACCTCAAGTTGGAAAAACATATGCAATAATTAGTTCCTTCTTGGTACTAGGAATTGAACCGAATTATTCCCATTCCAGTCATATAAACCGGTCACTAGATATTAGCAGTTTATATAAATCAAATAGCTGCAGCTAGAATTCGGCCATCATTTTGACCCTAGGAATTGAAAACGAGCATATGACTACTCTTTTGTTAGACCCCACCTATCCACAGTTGCAAAGTGAACATCAATAATCCTGTGGTACTCTATAATATGTAACAGGTATTAAAGGGAAGCATTGAGTAATATTTTACTGTGAAACCCACTTTGAACTTGAGTTAGCAATGAATTTCTCATCCATATATACCGGCCTTGTTTGGATGTTATCATATTCAGATCAATCCACATGTGTTGGCATAGATTGAGGTGAAATTTACTTTAAATTCTACTCTAATCCACGTCAACCCATGTTGATTGATGTGAATCCGATTACATCCAAACAAGACATTACTAATACCAACCCCACTAACTAGTATATATATGTACATGTTTCCTCTTCCTGCCCCACCACCTCTTGCAGGTGGAAACCACAGGTTAAATGTTCATCTTATCCTAATCCAACGTCCCATTTTGTATATAATTTAAAGGTATGGTATGACGTACAGTAGTGCAGTTGTTCGAGTGGGGCCGCTAATAGGGCAAAGCGTTAATTAAAAATAGAAACACTCTATATACAACCATCTTCCCTATAATTGAAAACTTCTCTAGGCCAATTCCCTCCTTCAAGATCAACGGCTCACAGCACACCTACCACGCATCCAACGACTGAGATTAAAAAGTTAGAAGCCGTCTTACCCTCCCACCCTCCCACGCCACGCTCACGCTGATGCGGCCCTCCCGACGCCGTGGGTTCGAGTCCCTCATCCACCGAAAAAACATTCCACATTTTTTTTCTATTTATTAACCCCAGCTGCCGCGGCGGTCTTGCGCAGCCGGGCGGCGAGCGCGATGGACGCGTAGGGAGCGGATGTGACGGCCGAGCGGTATGCCCACGGCCTCCACCACCACTAGAGGGCCGACAGATCTCCGGCGAGGCAAGCTCGCCCCCTCCCCAGCGCGGCGCTCCGCCCTCCCCGGCAAGTCCCAGGTCTCGCGTGTTTCTACAGAACGCCGAGATCTAGGCACTTAGCCGTGCGCTGAGCCCTCTTCTCACGTGCCTCGGCGTGAAGTCAACTGACGCCGAGCTATTGGCCGCATCGTTCTAACAGCCTGCTTGCTGAACGCGCTTGTGCCTGCGCACTCCCGTATGGCCGCGTATCGTTCCAGCTGCCTACATGCTGAAGGTTTTCTAGGACACGTGCACCTCTAAATCCAGAACGGAGGGAGTAGCAACACATTCATGTAAAAAAATCAGAAATTGTTTAGCAGCACATCATTCAGAAATAGCAGCACTCTAACTAAAGATAGGATAAACTTCACAATAGCTACATAATTGAAATTCAGAAACATAACTATAAGCTTTCAGTTAGACAAAAATTATGCATGAGTCTTAAAAAAAACAAGATGACATAAAGTGAGAGTTCGCATCCATCGATCCTATCCCCACAAAGTACTACTAGTGCTTGTATGACTAGTACACGGGCTAAGAAGAGTTCCTTCTTCATCGGACAATATGAAGCACAAACTCTCTTACTTGTCTGCCACCTAACTAAAGCAACCATAGACCTGCAAATAAAGGAATATAAAGAATTTTATTAGATACTGATGCTCCTAATTTACATGCTTGAGAGCTTCTACTTTCATTGACTTCACACAACAGTTATTAGATATTGGTGCTCCTAAATTCATGCTGAAATTTTTTTTTGGAATCCAACAAATGACCCAGATATGGATAAAACCAGATAGTGAGGGTTACACAAAATGCATTGAACACCCAACAAATCATTACAGTGAGCTCATCTTCCCCATCAATCTTCCTTCAATGTAACATTAGTTCTAAACAATAATAATCTTAACTGAGAGCCTACATTTGACCAACACTTGTTCTGCTTTCTCAGGAAGGTATTGAAAAGAATTATATAGATGAACATGGTCTATATTAAAATCTACACAGTTTGATATATATTTGAGTTATTAAAATTTATACAGCATCTTTATGTTAGTAACTTCTGAAATTTAGCTTTGCTGTATAAATTTATAAATGCTGTACAAATTTATAAAGATCATGGGGTTCATTTTGTAGACAATAAGATCTAGCTTCCTGATGCTGTATAAATTTTAATAACTCAAATATATAGCAGCCTGGGCCGGGGGCGCCTCCATGTTCACAGCGGTGCGCCCGGCAGAGTAGACTCCAGCCGGGGCCGAGGCCAGGCTCGCAGCCTCCAAGCAAGGGCGCGTTGAAATGTACAGCACGGTGCTCTCAGCTATAGCTCTCTACTAATTCAGTTCAAATAAGACAACAGATGGAGATGGGGAGGCGGTTGGGATGTTCATGGAAGCAGTCAATGGCGAGGGCCACCACGAAGGAGGATGCGCAAGCTGCACCAACAGGTGCGTTAGTATACTGTATACTGCCTGATCTCTGTCTACGAGTGTCTCTTGGTCAATTGGTATATGCGTGCAAGGTATTTGATGGAATTCCCTACTGCTTAGTAGTGTAAAACTCTCGGATCCTTGTTCAGTCAATATACTACTGGTTGTTTTCTTTTGAAATGGTGGGCCTTTGATTTTGTTACACTGATAAAACATGCAATTAAAGAACGATGGTGCGTGTTGGCCTTTCATTTGCATTATCTCACCATTATTATTAGTTTCCACTATTGCAGTAAGTCAGCCCCCATGACAACGATGGTGCATGTTGTGATGGCCGGGGCACTGGCCATCTCACACAAACACAAGGCAACTGGTGCCAAGGCGAAGATTACTGTAATAAGTATGCATGCTAATTGTTTATTAGTCATATCTAATTAAGTTTTGAGCTTCTTCGGCATGGTGATAATCTGAAAATGGGACTGAATTTTGCAGGCTGTTTATTTGCATGTGTTGTGAAGAATGAACCTCTGATGATGATGCACATAGAGACAAAGTTCATGCACCTCTGCTGGTAAATCCAACTGCTTGGACAGAGGGTTAGGCTGCTGTCATACAAATGGTGTGTCTTATTTTTTGCCACATGGTTTTCAGCATTAGTGATTGGTCCATTTCTCGTATCTTGAGATTAAGGTTAAGTTATTGAATTTGATATTGTTTTTTGACACATTTTTTTTTCTTTTGATGGAAGGGGTTCTGTGAAATGCTATCAGGTTAGATGAGCCCTCAACTAACTGAAGTATATTTTCTCATGTAAAAGTTGTCGCTTTAAGTTCTTTTAATATTTTGTTTCACCCGGATAAAAATAAAATGTTGTTTGATGGTCGACATATATTGATGTAGCAGGCTAGCTTTCCTTTGTTGTGTTTCTTGCGAGTTGGGAGATGTGAAATGTAATGGCGTCTTTAATGTGTTGGAGTCTTGGAAGTGAAATGAAATGTAATGTCGACATATATTAATTTGGAGTCTTGGAAAAGACTCTCAACCTAGATTGTTTTATGTGATCTTGGAAAGATGAGAATTTATATATGATCCAATCTGAAGTCTGCAATGATTTTGGATTTTTCAATTCATTTTTCTATCTTGTATATATTTTGGTTAGCACGGGCACTCTTACGCAGGGAACCATGCTTTGGTTGTTTTAGTTGGCATATATTTTGATTTCAATTTGTATATACCAAAATGTTGTCGTAGCGTTAGTACGGGCACTGTATTATACTGATTAAGGTTGGAACATTTAATGGCCCACATATTGGTTTCATTTATCTTTAGCACATCTGACTTCACTTCTGACTATTTTTAGCTTTGCTCATGATGTTCTGTTTTCAGGCTCTCATGGCAATGCTGGCCCCTGACAGTCTGTGTTTATTCTTAATCCCTGAACATGTGGTATGAAAAATTACATCCTACCCTTTTAGTTGAATAGTATTGCCTATGCTTGGTAGACCTGGAATACACACTATTTAATTATGGTTCATGCTTAATTGGTTTGCACAATATCCAATATTTATAGAGATTTGGTATAGAAGCCCACACACCCATGTTCGTTGACCCTACTGTTAGGCGTGGGTTTATGAAAATTTCATGGATCTGGTTAGTACAATAGCATAAGCCTCTGAGTTACTATAATTTGATAGGATTGGATTGTTTTGGAATTCTGCAAATGACTAAGATTTGTTTCGGAGCAGGGGCACTGGGCAAGGCGAAGCCAAGACGCTGGAGAGACCCACGCAACATTTTTGTGTTGAAGCGTCTGACAACAGTTTTCCCTTTAGAGGAAGGAGGGCTGATGGGTGAAGCCAGCCAGTGATGAGAGGGATGAAGTAGTTGGGATTCCCTCATTTTTTTAAAGAAATGAAGAATAATATATTTCAACAATTTTTGTCATATATGATTTTTTTATAAAATGAGATTGAATTCTATCTATACCTTTTAAACTTGCATTGCTTTAACTTTTTTTTTTGAGCCATAGAGTTATGCTTTTAACTAAATCTTAATAAAGTATTTCAAATTTGATAGAATTAACTTTAGACTTAATGCAACCCGTAGCGTTAGCACGGGCAAATATCCTATAAAGAGTAATGATTGCGGATTACTTACCATAATTCACACGACGCGTGGAGGTGCACCTGGCCGGCCACCACTTGTAGTGCACGGTGCGGGCACCAGTCGAGGCCTTTGTCTCCGTTCCATCTCTCATCCTGCCGGCGGCCGCGGCACCCCGGGTGCAACTGCTCCCAGGCGTGCTCGTAGACACCACGGTGGCCCCCCCGCGGCTTGGCCGGGACCGGGACGGGGTTCGCTGGATCCGGCGGCAGGCCCCATGGTCGCACGACCTCGTCATTTACCAGGAGCCCTTGTCACTGTTCGGTGGGGCGGGAAGGAGGGGGATAGCCCGACGCTCCGCCCGCCATGCCGGACCGCATCCGCGCGCGCCAGCCCCGTCAGCGCCGGATCCAGGGCGGGGGTCGCCTAGCCGGCCACCACTGGGTCGCGCCGCATCAGCTCCCCGTGCACAGATCCAGGTAAGCAGCCCCCCAGATTAGGCATAGAATTGCGCGGATCTGACCCGTCTCCGGCCACCGACTACCATGGAGCTGCGATATAGTGGCCGGGGCTTGCTCCGACTACCATGGAGAGTGAGGGCCGGGGAGAGAGAGAATAGAAGGCTGTCGCCGGGGAAGAAAGGAATGAGGAAGAAGAGGGCCGGCATGGGTTTAATTAAGACCAGTGGCGGACCTAGAAATTTAACACAGGGTATGCGGCACAAAAACCAAAAAGAATAGAAAAATAAAAATAATAGTGACAAATACAAGAATTGAACTAGCAACCTCTCCCAACAGCTTTTAAGCAACTAACCAGCACAATACATAATCACTTGTGCACAAAAGTGTAAATAATTTTTAATAAAAATTCAGTGTATAATGAGTATTTGGCTGCCCCACAGGGTATGCGGTCGCCCACCTTGCATACCCTATGGGTCCGCCCCTGATTAAGACCATACCTCGGCGTCAAGTCGGGATACGCCGACATCTGAGACTCGACGTTTATGGATCCAACACCGAGGTCGTGACCCCACACTTGCCTAGTAGCCACGTTGGAGCCTACGTGGCATAGTTCAGCGTATAATGACATTACGCCGATCCTCATACCTCGGCGTGCACCTCTAAAACGCCGAGTTTTGGTCTATTTTTGAAAAAAGTTTTGTGAGGGGTCTATTTATAAAAAAAGTTTTTTAAAAGGACTAAAATACAAAATTTTCAAGGAGGAGTGGTGGATCATGTGGGTGCCGAGGAGTGTGTGGCCGCGAAGAAGGGATCAGCCCCTCGGCAAGGCGAGGGAGACGGAGGGGAGATCCGTTACGAATTCTCCAGAGTAATGAGGCGGCGGCGGCTAGGATCGTCATAGTCCTGGATTTCTCGCGCTGCGCGAATGAATGAATTTCTTTGAATTGTTTTCTTTTGTTTTCCAGTTATATTTTGCCTGAATTGATGGTGCAGCAAATAGTATCTGAATTCCTGTACAATCTCTCCGCAAGATTTCATTCTTGGTTGCCGCTCTCTACAACTAGAAGGCTGTACTTTTCTTGGTCCTCGCGGGTGGAGGGGGGAGGGGGAGTCGACGTGTTCTTCCACCTATTTCTTTTCGTCTCCCAACAACAAAAAGGGATCCTCCGTTTTGCTCTTGGATCCTGCGCAGTTGGTTTTATACTTGTATTTGACCTGTGGACAGTCCCGTTTCATCATTGTTGTCCTTAAACAATTCCAAAAGCGCAGACTTCTTTCCTTGCGTCGAGAGGCTCCACTTGGTTCGGAAGCTCTTTCTGCAACCACCTCCAATTTTTGGTATGAATCTGTCCTGCACTTATTTTAGGTGGCTGGGTTGCTATTTGGGGTTGTGACTATGGAGTAATTTAGTCTTTGAAGAGCTGGAGTATCATTTTCAATTATATTTTTTCCCTATTCTACTTTGCTTCTATTTGAGCTCAGAGTGTAAGGAAGAAAAGATCCAACCCAACTGGGCCTGAGACTGAGATGTTGTGAATTTGTGATTCACATGCCTAAAGAAGGCAGATGGTCTCTCTGCCTACTGCTAGGAAAGTTCGTCTCAGGTGGCCTGTACCCCCTGCTGGTTTGTCTAGAAGAGCCGTGCACCTAAAAGAGAGAAAGCTGACTGCTAATGTAAGGACACATCTAAATGTAAACCTGGTACAACTACCTTGTGACTTGTAACCATCCTTTTACAACTGCTTTGATGCAATAATAAAATTCAGGTGGAGAGCTTCTCCCCCGGTGACCATAAAAAAAAGCTAGGTGGCGAGTACTTTCCCATTCTCATGAAAAATGAGTTTTGAAATGTTAATCTTGAGTTGGGGTTCATCATGTTTTGTAAATGTAGTATTTCTAAAAAAATGCAATTTGATGATGGTTATAAAAAGAAAATCGAACTAGACCTGAGGGTATTAATCTCACATATTGTTGTTTTCATGTCCACCCCTGAAATAAAACCGTAGCGTTAGCACGGGTATTATACTATGTAACTATGCCCTCGCCGCAATCTCCATCTCCGCGCGAACGAGGGCCGCCCCGAGCTCCGTCTCCGCGCAGGCGGGGCACCCTCTCCGCGAGTCGAGCCGCCGGGCGTGGGCGGGCCTGCCTCCGCCGTGGGTGAGGCCGTTGCGGCCGAGCGCCTCCGCGGGTGAGCTCTGCCGCGGGCGGCGAGCGCCTCTGCCGCGCGAGCCCCTCCGCCGCGGTCGAGCGCCTGTGCTGCGCGGGCGAGGCCGCAGCGGGCAAGGGCCTCAGCGGGCGAGTAGGAGCTCCATCGGCCGGGGCGCGGGAGCGCGCGCGAGCAGGAGCTCCGCCACGGGCTCTGCCGCTGAGGGCGCGAGGCCGAGTAGGAGCTCCGCCGCCGGGGTGCGGGGGCGCGCGCGCGAGCTTCGCCGGCCGGGGCACGGGGGCGAGCACGAGCTCCGCCGGCCGCTGCGCGAGGGCGCGCGGGAGCTTCGCCTGCCGTGGCGCGGGGGTGAGCACCAGCTCCGCGGCCGGGGCGAGCAGGAGCTTCGACGCGAACGGGAAGGAGAGGGGAGTGGTGGGGAAGAAGGGAGAGGGTGAGATGAGACCCACGAGTAGTTAAAATGAAGGGAGAGGGTGAGAATGTAACTATATCTTCTTAAATGCAATGATGTTCGTTAAACTATTGTGTAAAAAGTTAAACTCTGCCAAAATAAATTGGTTGTTTTCTAAAATATTTTTCTAAAAAATATTGTAGCGTTAGCACAGACAAATATACTAGTACATGGTAATACATAATGGAAACTATAAATTTTAGACATGGGGCGTCAACCTAGTTGCTTGCACACAACACAAACACATATAATAAAAGAATAAATTTTAATTAATTAATTATTTCAATGCCATACCGAGAGCCAAATCTTTCCCCATTGAGGTATTGCTGTTGCACTTCCATGAGACAAAATCCATGCTCGTCCTTTGGTTAAGGCGTCATGCGTACACACCTCCCCGAGAAGTCTTAAGGTAACATAGTTTAAGCATGAGCTAAACATGGTGCTTGGTCCTAACTCTTGCATGCCCCAACCACCATCTTCATTCTACATGGAATAAATTACAGAGAAACTTTATCCATTGTGTTTACCGACCGGTAGAAAACAATACTACATATTCAACCAATTACATTCACTACAAAGTAACTAGGCTATAGTTGTCATGCCTGATGGTTGTAAATATAGCGACAGATCTCATATCGATGTTCTGTTGATAAAACAGTATTGAGTGATCCAGTGACATATAGTGCAAATACCTGCAGAAAATACAGAACCTTCATAACGTACGTTGGAAGTTGCACCAAGCAGTGCAAGGTATATAACCCTATGTTATCTGGCAATATTTGATCAACTTATGGACTACAACAAAGATAATTTCCCAGATCATGTTAAGCGCATCATATATTTTTTATTTTTAAAACTTACCTCTATGAGTTATATAAAACTTAAGAGAGTGACAACAAAGACGCGCATATACCCATTTTTTTTCAAACGAATTGACTTAAGGTCATTTATTTAACCACTAATGATTATATATGAGAAAACTAACTTATTATTCACTAACCAGATGAAAACAGAACTTTCTACCAAAATAATTTGTCAACTATATATGTACACTATCAGTTCTATTAAAATTATTGTTGGTGATAATATATATTTGTCCGTTCGGAATAAAACTGCCAGCGAAAATCAGTTTCACCGCTGGTTCAGGAGAAGAGCCAACGGTGAAAACCACCTAGACTAGCCTGTCCTTTCTTGAGGTGGCTGACAGACAGGTCCGTGTGCCTACATGTCGCCCCATGAACTGTCTCATGCAGGTGCCACCTGGCCTCTCTCTATACTCCATGTGTTTTTATTGCCCTCCCTCCTCTCTCTCTCCCCCTCCCTTCCTCCCTCCCTCCCTATCTACCCAAGATTCCCACAGCAGGCAGCACAGGTGCTAGCTGCAAGCATGGGTAGGTGCTCGGTGACGACGGTGTGGGCAGTGGCGTGAGCTCGGTGGTAGGTGTAGCTGCAGGCAACAAAAATGCTTGCC
Organism: Microstegium vimineum; assembly: GCA_022036555.1. NCBI lineage: Eukaryota > Viridiplantae > Streptophyta > Magnoliopsida > Poales > Poaceae > Microstegium > Microstegium vimineum. Next base: position 13,153,402 of record CM039133.1, read on the forward strand.
GAGGCAAATGTTTTTTATTTTTCATTTGATTATAACCGTCAGTTCCAAATCGAAGTTGATAATCTTCATTTCACTGCTAGTTTGCAAGATCAACGTTGATTGGGAATCCCCAACCTGCAGCGATGATGCTTATGTAGTTGTGCGTCCTTAGTATGCTTCAAATATACATAGTTCTTGCAAAATCAAAGGAAACACGTACCATAATAGGCATAATGAACATGACACCACTATAATCACAAGGCCAGTGACCATCATGTGCTTGTAGAGTAGAATATTGGGCAAGGGCTCGCCTCAATGATGCTAATATAGTTTCTTCCGTGACTTCTGCACTATGTGCAAGTTTGGTGACTGGAACGTCCGCTTGAAGATGGTTTTGTTTTGCATACTGCATAACATATATACAATTATATACCATGAGCATTTTATGGTACATGTTATACACTTCATAATAGTGCAAACAGAATATCTTAGACATGCTCGATTTGCCACTAGTATCTCCTAAGTGTACTTTGACCATTATGTTATTGCTACTCTTGTTCAACAGCATCTCTATGGGTTCAGCTTTGTAAGTGTACGTACTGGTTTGACTAGGTATTATGTTTAAAAAACTTGTGAAAAAAATACATGTCAAGCTCTGATGTTTAATTTGTTATATTACCTGGATGCGCAAAAGGAGATCCTGTGCCACCCTCTTCTCAAAACGCTGCTCTGTGAACTCCTGCCTCAGCCTCTCAATCTCGGCGATCTCATCCTGTGTACCAGCATTGGGGTGAAACTCCCATACCTGCCTGCCGATGAAGTTATTCGCTGACCGCAGCCATGGCCCGCCGCCCTCACCGATCTTCAGCTTCCACATGAGCTCCCAGTCAGTGATGCTCAATAGAGTTGCTCGCAAGGCTAGGGGATTTTGCAAACGTCGAACTAACTAGCGCAGAACGAACTTGTGTGCTAGGCATATGCGATGGTAGACTTTTATAGGGGCGAGCATCGACCTGTTCCCTCAAAAAAAAAAAAACTATTTTGAGAGGTCATCAATGCAAAACCTTCTTAGTTAGATGGATACATGCATATATAGCATTATATATAGTAGTTAACCAAAATCAAACAGACTTGTGACCCTACCGAAGTAGTGTACAGAGCCTTCCGAGCTATAGAACATTTTGCTTAATGATGTCCGTGTTCCAGGTTTTTGTATTGTTATTATCTGGCATATATGTTAGTTAGAGAACACTCGAGTACTGGATCAGATTGGGACGAGCTTATGTAATTTTTGCTGTGATGTCATCCTCTCAGCCATTTTTTTTTCTGTCAGTCCCATCGATGGCCTTTGATGTTTGTGAACAACGTACGTGACGACTTGCTCAAAATTTTTTCAAATTTTTACCACAACATACGCACATGAAATCATGACACGTGCATAAGTTTCGTGATTTTCGGAATTTGTTTGCATTTAATATAATTATAAAACTACAAGCACCAAAGTTGTCGACGTTGTCCCGTGAGCACGTTGATCGAACTATCGAGACAGACCATGGATTTAGCCATCATTTACACTAACAAACAAGGATAACATTTTTAGAACGAAAGAAATCTATTATTTCATGCACCTGTAGTTCAAACGAAGATTCATCGGGAAAATTGAAGAAAACAAAATAAACTAAGGAAAAATACCAAAAAGCAATGAAAAACTTCCAAATATGAACATGTTGTTTACAATAGTTCACTAAACACACACAAAAAATTGGGAGTAAAAAAAATAATTAAGTTACCGAGTGCCACTCTAGGCACTCGGCAACTTAAACGGAGCGGGATGACATTAGCCAAGTGTCGGCACTCGGTAAAAAAAAAAAAGTTGTCGAGTGTTTTTTTGTTTGCCGAGTACTACGCACACGACAATTAATTAGTTGCCGAATGTTTTTTTTGCCAAATGTGACACTTGGCAACTATGTGCTCGATATCTGACACTTGACAACTAATTTAGCACTCGACAAATCGCCGTTTTCCTGTTTTCCAGTAGTGATAACTAGCGCAAAACCCGGGCGCTACACATTTATTTACCCATATATATGAATCATCATGTTGGACACGCCTCAGCCTCGTTTTCTTGAAGTGTTGTAGCCTTGTAGGCCTAAAACTTGCAAGTCGCTGTCGTGAGTGAAATAATTAATTGCATGGCCCTAGTATATTTCATTTCAACCTTCCAGCCCTTTTTTTTAAAGAAAGGATGGCAGGGTGTTTACATCAAATCTAGTAGTTTTGAGGAAGAATAGGAATGGAGAACAAAAAAAAGATATAAGTTAGGCCACACCCACTAACAACGACCAAAGAGAAGGCAAGAAAAGAAAACTACTAAAAAAACATCACTGTATACGAGTCTGAAACACGATAAACCGACATGAAAAGACCGAAAGGCGCCAAACTAAATAAGACACGCGACTGAGCTGGTTGGATGCATCACTGGTTGAAACTGCTGATATATCATATTAATTTGCACAATACTACCACTTCTATTGGTTGTAAATTCTTGCGTTCTTTCCAGACATGCCTCATACCCGAAGTAGATCATAATGCGCCTTAATACGTAACGAACTTTTTCTTTTTGCGATAGTTCTCTGTTCTAGTGAAATTTCGTTTGTTTGAAAAATCCTGCAACGGTTCTGAACTATTCTCTATGTTTTCCTTGATAAGGGCGTCTCCAACAGTATAAGCTAGTATTAGCTCTTAAACTAACTCATATGATGGAGAGACATTATTTTGAATATTGTGCTATGAGAGAAGAGTGTTATAAGACTATCTCTTGAGTCCACGCTAGTCTCTTGTCTCTTGTATTATTTAGTGATTAAAAAATTTATGAGCTAGCAATAAGCTAGACCATTAGAAACGCCCTAAAGGGGCAGTCTTTGGGCCATCCGATCCACACGTTTCCATAGACTGTTAGCGGCCAGAAGTTTTTCTGGAGTATAGTCCAACCCTAAGCAAGCAAGCTAGCAATGATTTTGATCTCTCAGCTTTGCAAATTGGAATATATAATCTTGATTTTTCTATAGGTCCCATGAATTGAATCTGACAAGCACTACGCATGGTGTATTTCCCATCTGAGGACCACCCTCCACCTCCATATATACATTTGGTTCTGCATTTTTTCCGAGACAGGTGAAACGTCTATTTTAACAAGGAAACAAGACAGAGTAGTCTAGACATCCTTAGGATGTGAGCTTATAAAGTTCAACCTTGCACGTTTTTAGCGTGTTATTTTAAGAAATATGGCGGTGTTGGAGTGTGGATTTGTTTTTGTGCTTTAGGGCCTGTGTAAAAAATAATACAGCACTAGTCATCTAATCATAAGAAACTATGTTGTGTGGTGAAAATGGGTCATACGCAGGCCTTCAGTTTCCGGCTTTAAATTATCAAGGTTGTGTGGTAGTTGCTCAGGTATGAAAAGTATTTCTATTTTCTTTTGTGATTTTACATATTATTTTGCACTTTTTTTATATAGATATCTAGGTGCGGAACTGCGAATGACTCCCTATTATAAATGAATTTGTAGGGGCAAATTATATGGAGTCTATTTTCAGGGGTCGAAGTAGACCACTCGCTTAAAAATACTTTACATCTAGAACATTTGCTTATTAGTGACCATTGAAAAACAAACTGCACCTAGAAGATTAAAGAAAATAACATTCTTTTTCTTTTGATTTAGATTTCTTGAAAATAACATTCTTTTTCTTTTGGTTTTGATGAATTTGCTGGCCACAGTTTTTTCTTGACAATAACATTCTTTTTCTTTTGATTTTGATAAATTAGCCGGCAACAGATTTCTTGATAATAACAAACGTGCTTTCGAAACGTGCATTCCGATTGGTTTAGGTCCCTTTCTCGCTTTTATTTGTCTATCTATACTATCCCCCTCTTGTGTGGGAATAAGAGCAACAACAAAGAAAAGTCCATGACCCTCTCTTTGTCCTAGTACAACTCTATATATGGCAACGACAGGCCACCTATGAGGAGGGCTGGTTTGAAGAAAGTGATTGCTGAGCCCTGAAAAGTCGTCATATTTTTATACAGATCCTATATGTGTTCATACATAATAATAATATATGTGCTAACAAACACCTTAACTACTGCATTCGCATTGCTTCATATATCGGAATCTCTTTTCAATTATATATCACTAGTATATAAATGAACTTAGGTGACACAGAGTTTTATATATTGGAGGTGGGCACTTTTTTAACCCACCTCTTTTATTGGCTGCCAGACCAGCGCTTGGTCGACACTCAAATGCCCGCCTACGTTAAAGATTAATCGAGACGCGTTTTGTAATTTGCCCGTCTCTATTAATTATTATTAATGGAGACAAACATTATAACGTGTCTGCCTCCATTAATCAATTAATGGAGGTGGACACACTACAAAGCCCACTACGCCAGTATGCTTTTTCGTGTCGGTCAAAAATGGTTTATCGCAGCGGGCAATGGCGTCCGCTGCGATGACAAGGCCACGGTAAATGTGGCATTTATCGTGGCGGTCGCTAGCGCCCGCTGTGAAAAACCGATTGACCGCAGCGGGCACCCTACAATGCCCGCTGCAGTAAATGCTTTAACTGCAGTGGGCAGTTTATAGTGCCTGCCACTATTTATATTTTTATTAAAAAATACAGTTTCAGAATCTGAATTCAATATTTACATATTTTATCCAGATTTCATAGCAGAGATAAATAACACATATATATGTATATATATACATATAACATCCACACAAAAACATCCATACACAAACACATAAGTTGTCCTCATACACAAATGAAACCAAGGATTACATATCTAATTCAAATTTCCACTTGGTGTTTGTAATCCGTGAGACGGAGCATGGTGTCCCACTTCCTGAACTTCTCGAACTTAGGTAGAACCACTTGGTTACCCTCATCGTCGAAGAATTCTTGCCCTTCGAGCACACAGTTCTCTAGTAGGAACTTACATATGTCCGCCTTGAGTTGCTTGAAAGCAAGTTGGTCTCTCGTAATGCATTCCCAATCGTTGATTCCCGCCTTGAGCTTCTTCTAGCTGCTGGTGTACTCCTTGCACTGCCTTAGGTGTGCGCAGGTGTACAAGCCACATGCCTTTGATCCATAAGGTTGTTTAGAGCACTGCACGATCGATACAGAAGAATTAGAACAATACATATATAGGAAAACATGACTGAATCTTTGGAATACTTACAGGGAATTCACAACGGATCTTTAAGTGGTATGAATGTTTCTTCTTGAACTTTTCACTTCTTAGATCCCAGCATTGGGGTTCCTTTAGGTATGCCCTGTAAGCACTGTACGAAATGCATTAGTGTTAGTTAGCAACAATTTGAATACGTACGATATAACCGTAAATGATCAATAAGATTGGTGACTTACGCTTTCAAGCATTCTTCGAAGGCCTTGTACCCTGGCCTGGTTGGTATCCTCAATGAGTCAAATATGCATGCCCTACCATCTTGAGGATATATGAGAAATGCAACCCAGTGGCCATCGACTTGGCCCTTGCTACATCATTCAAACAAAATACAGGTTACGACGACGATCTAAGTTTTTGATCCTAGCCACTTAGCTCTATGTACAATTTTGACTTACCCAAAGTGGTAAGCCGCCTTGATACAGTACGATCGATCCTAGTGGACCTTCTTCATCACTGATAGGATGTACCTTGACAATACCTTCTTCTCCTCTTTCATATTGTCGTCGTATTTCTGTTGCCTCTGTCTCACGGTCAACTTTGGATCCGTTATCTCATACCCTTTGATGACACTCTCAGCAATATGCGCTGGAGAGAGGTAGAGAACATGATGACTCTTTTTGTTGCTTACTATCACCGACGTCCTGCACGGAAAAGTCATCGTGCCATAATAAGTATATA